>JAWNNO010000889.1:0-154078 GCA_035044985.1 Lordiphosa fenestrarum | reverse complement strand
TCCGCCAAAGGAATGAAGAAGATCGGATGAACGGTTTTCGAGTTATGATCAAAAGACAAAATTTCTTGGTACAGAGTATGTTATAGTCGGGCTTGACCGACTTTCTTTCTTGTTTGTGACGACACAGTTAAAATCTCTTTATTAAAACTAAAAGCACATTCAAGTATGACATTTAAAGAATGTTGTATAAAATGTACACGAAGAAATATTAAGAAACACGGCAATGGCAGCAAATATTCGGAAGTCTCTCGGAAAAAAGGTGAATTGCGGTGCCCCTCATAACTTGGTGCTGGATCATCCGAAATCAAAAAACCAAAACTTATTCGTTAGATAATAGTTTTCCCCTGGTAACGCTGTCGAGTTTTTTCGAAATTTTAATTTTTCTTTTTTTTTGGAAAATTTTGAAGTGAAAAAATCGATTTTTTTGGAAAAAATTCGGCTAATTTTTTATTGTAAAAAAAATGTATTTACAAATTTGAAAAAAAATCGACAGCGTTACCTCGTAAATTATGTTCAAAAATAGTGTACAAAATTTCAAAATGATCGGTTCAGAAGTTTTTATGTTATGAGGGGCACCGACTTTGAAAACGTGAGTTGTGGGAAAATCGCTTTAAAGTTTTGAACACTAACAAATTTGTACGGTACCTGAAATGCGACAGGTATAAAAATACTCGTAACTTCGTCAATTTTGGTCCAATCGACTTGAAATTTTGACACAATATTCTTAACATTTTAGGCATTCATTTAAAAAAATATAAAAAAAATGCGACAAAAAAACTTTAAATAGCTTACCCCCCCCATAAGGCAGTGTTAAGTATAGTAAATAATGCGTGGACAATTTTGAAGGCAAAAGGTGAACAAATGAAAGAATATCGATCTACAAAAAAAAAGTGAAGAAGAGTAGAATATTTATAAGGTGAACGTAAAAGAAGAACACGTGAACAATTTTGAGTTAAAGAAGAATAAAGTTATAGTGGTAAGGTAAACCTAAGAGAAGACCTCGTGAAAACTTTTTAACTCTCAAGCGTAAAGAACAGTGAAATTAAAGAACGAAAGGCAGAAAGCAATACGAGTGAAACAAAAGTGATAGAGAAGTGAAGAAATAAAGCTCATTGGCGGTCAGACAGCTTTGTAAAGCCTTGAGCAGATTGGTAGGCTCAAACAACCATGTGGACGTAGCAACGCCAGAGCAAATGTTAATAACGACACTGCACCAAGTAGAAACGAAGCTTCTAACATCTCGCCGCTCTTACATCCACGCTAAAGAGATTTGTCAAAAAAATCATTAATGTATATTTAGAGGGCATTATCCAAAGGGTGCGTATGCCAGCTGTCCCAGTCGGAATAAGTGAACAAATTACACAGTTAATATTGGGTCATCGCTGGCACTCGAATGATACCGTTCGACAGAGGGTTTCAAACTGAATACAAGTCAATTTTCAGTATATTTCTAGCACGTCAAATTTTTGAGATATTAATGGTCAAAGTTGTTAAAAGTGCCTACAATGGCACTTTTCAAAAATTTATTAAAAAGCCATCTTAAACGGAATGATGCGCTTAAAAATGTAGATGCATAGGGGGGTCTAAACTCTATGGAGGGCAATAAACCAAATTACTGGTTGATTGGCAAGAAACCCTAAAAAAATTAAAAAAGAAGATGTACTTTTTATATGTTTCGAGCAAACAAACGACCTTGATTTGGTGTCAGTAGGCTATATTTAAAATCAGTTTCTAATTGATTTAAAATTAATCATAATGCCTCGAGAGTGCTTAAACTCGCCGGACTTCTTCTGCTATTGCTGCGCAAGATACACCCCAAAGAGACAGAGAATGACAATTAACCATACTGTTCAAACGGCTTATGAAAGGGTCTTTGGAAAAAAATGGCCAATTTGGACAAATCATGGGTACCACATTCTATTTGTACTGGGTGCCGCCGGAAACTCTACCTCTTCAACAAAGAAAATAATATAAAGATGCCCTTCATTGTCCCAGCAAACTGGAGAGATCAATTTTGAAGAAGTACGGTCCAATGATGCCACCAACCCATAAACCGCACCAAACTGTGACTTTTCCTGGATGCATTGGTAGCTCTTGCAATGCTTCTGGCTGATATTCACTCAAAAATCGACAATTCTGCTTATTTACGTACCCATTGAGCCAAAAATGAGCTTCGTCGCTGAACACAATTTTTTTTTTGCTGCGAACGGCGAAATTGGACGAAGCGGATGGACAATTTAAGGCGAAGTCACGGTCAACATATGCATGAAATAATCTTCAAACATTAAATTATTTGGACCGTACAATCGATTCAAATTAAGATTTCATGAATTTTTCTGAATTTTATGTGTTTTTTTTTTAAAAACTTTCCTCTAGCTCTTAAAAAATCACCCTTTTATTTTTTACCCGATTGCCTTGAAATTCGGTTTGTAAGCAAAGTGAGTGAAATCAATTGAGATGTTAGTTTCCGATGTTGAACAAGAAAGAAAGTCGGTCAAGCCCGACTATAACATACTCTGTACCAAGAAATTTTGTCTTTTGATCATAACTCGAAAACCGTTCATCCGATCTTCTTCATTCCTTTGGCGGATCGATAAGTTATTCTAATAACTAAATATGTCCAGAAGGAACAAGCCATTAATCTTCAAAACTGTGGGAGATATGACGTTTTTTCAATATTGCGGGGGCGGGAGGGGGCGTGGCCAAAATTTAAAATAAACTTGATCTGCCTGCAGACATAAGAAGCATATGTCCCATACATGTCAATCCTCTATCTCTTACCATCTCTGAGATATGTGCGTTCATACGGATAGACAGACAGACGGACAGACGGACATGGCTATATCGACTCGGCTGTTGATGCTGATCAAGAATATATATACTTTATGGGGTCGGAGATGCTTCCTTCTGGATGTTACATACTTTTGCACAAACTTATAATACTCTATGTACCTACGGTACAGAGTATAAAAATTTGACCGTAAAGTCGAAAAATTCCCGGAAAAATCTGGAAGCTAAGTAACTATAATTCACACGATTGAATTAAAATTCGGTTTGAAAGAATAGTAAGTGAAGTTTCATCCGATTGACTTGAAACTCACTTTGTAAGGAGAGTTAGTAAGATAAATTGAGATACCAGCTTGCGATGTCGGAAAATTCGACAGTTGGGTCGGAAAACTCTAGGAAAATTCTATATCCGTAAAACTGTTTTTCATCCGATTGACTTGACACTCGGTTTTAATTTGTAAAAAAAAACTAATTTGGAAATTGTGACCTAGGGTCGGAAAACTTCCGGAAACTCCGAATGCCATAAACTATATTTCATCCGATTGACATGAAACTAAGTTTGAAAGGATAGTATAAGAAATAGCGATAACGATAACGAAAATTATTACGATAGCGGTAACAGTAACGGTAACGAGAACAATGACGATAACGAAAATTAAAAAGCGACTGTTGTTTCAACAAATTCAGCACCATGGGTGGAATATTGGTGGTCAAGATTGTATAAAAGTTTAGTTTCCAGCGATTAGCTCCAAAAGTATTTTATGAGCTACATTCAAAAAAGTACGAAATAAATAAATATTTTTAAAATCAACTCAAAAAGTAAAAAAATATGGGAAAATATGTTGTATGAAATTCTTTTGATCTTCATTTGATCAGCTTCATGAACATTTTGAAAGCATCACACTACACTCAGGGAAAAATCGCATAGTTAAAACTAACATGTAAATATTTGATTTGACTATGCCCCATGTGTACTCAAATTAACTAAAAACCACTTTGAATTGACTAAAAACATATTAAATCGACGAATTTGAGTTACCCCTTTTATATTCCCTATGCATGGAATTCCAACTTGAGAATTACAAGCAGTCGTATTTATGCAAAATGTCAGAAAGATATTTATAAAAAACTGTAGGTTATTCAATATAACTATTGTTTTAGCCATCCATCAGCCAGCTTACGCGATGGCACAATTGGTTGAGACGGAATTCCGTTGGATTTCAAGTCCAGAGGTCCCGAGTTCGAGGCCCCACAGAGTAAGTTAAAACTTTTATATAACTAATATAATTCGCAGTTTTTCAAAACCGAATCTACAAGAATTCTACTCCTCGATTACATTACAAAGAAAACTGAGTTAAGGGGGTTGGCTGGCAAAATTTTTAAATAAAAAAAAGTTGGTAGCTATTTCCATGTTAAATTTAAATATTGTCAATAAATTAATAAATTTGAAGTGTGCACTCTTTAAATAAACGAATTCCATATTTAACGCTAAATCAGTCGTGGAAATATTCAAGTCAAAGTATAAATAATAAAATATCAGTGTTTTTTTCCCTGAGTGTATAAAATATTACCAGCATGATAAACTAGTAACAAATTAAAGCTAAAGGAGTGAAGCCGGCTGGTAAATTAAGCTAGTGCATCTTCACATTATTAATTTATTAAATTTTAATATTTCGGCGTCTGTTCTGTGTTTTTTGTTCGTGTTTTAGTTTTGCTTGCTGTATTTTTGTCGGTACCCTCTATTTACACAGGTTTGTGTGAGCGATCGCTTGTGCGTATTGTTCTTCTTACCTCCCGCTCAGCTTTGTTGTTGCTCTGCTCTCAAAGCTAAGAGCGCTTGCTATCTAACCCCGCTCTGTCAGTCTTTGGTCCGCTTTCTCTTTAGTTTTGAGGCCCTGTGGTACATTATGTCGTGCTGCAAAAAGACCTGCACATATAAAAATGCAAGTGAGTGAGACATGCATAAGTTTGAGTCACCACCCTCGCGTCGCGACGCGTCGGTTGAAGCCTCAATTTTTAGATGTGCCACCACCCGTGGTTGGCAATTAGAACCAATTTTCCCCTAATAGTTACGGTCTTCCTTAAGTCTTAGCTTACTCTCGGGTGCTTATGTATGCTGATGATGTGAAAATATGTTTAACATATAATGATCTGGTTTCCCGTCTTTCATCGTCTGTCTCACCAGGCAATATGGTTGATTTGTCTCCTTTCCCCTCCCCGAATTAAGCTGCTGGTAATCTTTTAAAAAACCTCCGTACATGATAGATCACTCACTAATAGCGTAGCCGGAACCTGTTGGCAGTGTTTCTGTCTCTGTTCCTATTCCTTCTCAACTTCCACTTCTTTCTGATATAGCACCGCATAAGCAAGTTCTTGTGTCTAGGTTGTCTCCGAAAACCACTAGCGATTCAATTGCAGCATATACTGCTAGCAAATACTCAGCAAGTGTTTCCATTTTAAAGTTTAGTTTTGCCCAACCTATCAAAATGTAAGGGTATATTTATTTAAGCTCCATACGTTATTTTTCAATAGTGCAACATTTGAATTTGACATATGTTGCATTTTGGGGCTTATCGATAGATATTGGGGAGGGCGGTAAATTTGAAAATGGCGATCGGAGCGCACCACTTCTCAAGGGAAACTAGGCGATGGCCTTCGAAGCGGGCGTTAACTTTGGGACCAGATGAGATGGCACAACGGCAAGGTATCTAGGGCATAAAGGGGTGGAATGAGTGGGCGAAAAAACAGTCTAGTCAAGAGGCGGCGGTTAAAAGGTTTAAGCGAGCGTACATTTTTTGGAGTCTTAACGGCGGGGACCAACCTGACCATTTAAAAACTATTACATATATTTGTTGTCGTCCTTGCCCCTTGGAGCTCCAATAGGTTAGGTAGGCAAGCATTTCATTGAGCTACGCAAAGTAGCAGAAGCGTCGAAAATACAGTTGGAATCCATTCATCCTCCATTTTAGCCGAGTTGCATCAATCCCTTATTTAAACAAATACCGGTCCATCTTAGCTCGTCCACGGCCATGAAAATTAAGGAAATTTAATGTAAATATTCATATAATTATCAAAATATATTGATTATGAATTTAGGATAAAGAAACCTTGTAGACTTAAATATGTATAACCCAAGAGCAATTGTCTATTAAATGTTTAAGTGACGTCGAAAATGATGGCTTAAGGCGTTTCTTAGGATGGCGGGGGGTAAGGGATTCCCAATCTGCTCATGGAGGAGTCAGACGCAGACGTCTGGTAAGGGTGGCCGATCCCAATAAACTATACGAGATGACCGCAGGAAGGGTGGGCGCGTCGAGGTGTACCAGCTAAGCCTCCATTCCTATGAGCTTCCAGTGTTTTAGTTTTGTTTACAATTGGGAGTAGGTGTTTTCATACTCTGTACCGTAGGTACACAGAGTATTATAAGTTAGTGCAAAAGTATGTAACATCGAAAAGGAATCATCTCCGACCCTATAAAGTACATATATTCTTCATCAGCATAAGCAGCCGCGTCATGTCCGTCTGTCTGTCCGTACCAACGCACAGATCTCAGAGATGGTAAAAGATAGAGGTATGACATGTATGGGACACATGCTTCTTATGTCTGCAGGCAGATCAAGTTTATTTTCAATTTTGGCCACGCCCCCGCAATTTAGAAAAAACGTCATATCTCCCACAGTTTTGAAGACAGATGGCTTGTTCCCTCTGGACATATTTAGTTATCAGGATAACTTATCGATCCGCCAAAGAAATGGAGAAGATCGGATGAAGGGTTTTCGAGTTATGATCAAAAGACTGTTTCTTGGTACAGAGTATGTTATAGTTGGGCTTTACCGACTTTCTTTCTTGTTTTTGGTTGTTGTTGTGATTGTAGAGATGTCGATTTGCCGGAGATTGTTCTGTCTGTGGGCATAGGGAAAGACCAAGCCCTGAGGAGAACTGAAGCTAGCCAGCTTTTGGCCCTTGTTGAAGCAGACTCGTAACAATATGGCGCCCAAACGATGAAACGTTGTACCTTCATGCCCAGGTGACCGTACCAGCAGGTTTGGGGGTTTGTTGTATGAGCATAGGTGCACACACAGTCGTATACATATAAATAAGTCCGAGAAGACGACATCTTAAGGAAGGCGTAGCAGACCGTTTAGGCCATTATCTGTTCGAAGGCTCATGGAGAGCATTAGGCTGGCCGATGCTCTAAGAACCCAACAAACGGTATTGTAGATGGCGACTGGAGGATTTGTCCTGGTGGATTATGGCGATCTTGGAGCTGTGAAAGACATGAAGTTTAGAAATTGTAATCCGAGAGTAAGGTATTTCAAAATTTACCTCCAAGCTTTATACTAGTATGCTTCCTTTTGATGGAGAAGTCGAAAGAGGAATTGGCCATGGACGAACATGGAATGTCGTGGGTGGCCTAGGGAGACCGATAAACAAAAGGTCCACTGAGTGGCACTACGAATCCAAGGAATCCCGAAGATATCCATTAACAATTAAGTAGCAAGGAAGCATAGGATGGCTTCGTGGGTTGTCTTGGCTTGAAGTCCTCGCCAAAGCGAAGATTTGCTAAGCCGGCACATCGCACACCGGAACAGAAGCACATAGAAAAGATGACGCGGAAAAGCTGGAAACCGTCAGAAACCGGCCGGAAAGGAGTACTTCCCCCTATGTTTTGTATGAAGATAAATTGTCTAGAAAAGGAAAGAATTGTTAGAATTTGTTTACTGTTGTTTTGTTGAGTTAAGTATAATTTTTAGATATTTAGACATTAAGAAAACAAAATGGCAGATGAAAAAGTAAATCATGGGCATCAAGCTAGATCTCGAGGGCCAATAACACCAGGCGAGGACGAAATTTGGCAAACAGACATAGAAGAAAGGGAAGCTCTGCCGCCGCGAATAGTCGCAGGCGGGTTGTGCCGAACACCATTGCAAGATTGGCAAAACCAACGCTTAGCCGCAAAGGAGCTGGCTGCCGAGGAGCAACGGAGAGCTGAGGAACAGCAGCACTGGACTAGGGTTGTCGATATTTTATCGATATATCAATATTTTTGTTTGACGATAAGGGCTATTCCGATATGATATTTTTTGAGCCGATATACCAATATATCGATGTTTTTAACAACGATATATCTGAAAAAAACTACCATTAAACTTAAAATCGGCCGTTCGGTACATCTGTGTTAGACGGGGCTTATATTTTTGTTAGCATTAAAAAACCGTAGCAATGCCAATTGCTTTTTAGGCAGAGTAAGGGGCCAAGCCAGTCAGGACAAACGGGCCGTCGATTGCCAGTCTTTGCTATATAAGCGCTCCAAGACAAAATATATATTGTTGAACAAAGAAAAGTGCAATGTGAAATCAGTGGTTGCCCTAGAAACCGAAATCGACCATAAAACGGTGTTTGACCAACAAACAATAGTGGAGTACTTTTAATCCAGAGCATCTGGTTTTGTTAAAACCGTTTTCAAACCATTATTTTGAAAAAGTAAGCCCCAATCAAACTGTTGTTTATACAATATTTGCTATATTTGAAGAATTAATCTTTCTTTTTAGATTATCCAGTAAACAAAATCTGTTAGTCTTTAAGACCTGCACTCTGAAAATCAAAAAATTTATTTGATCACAGGCTTAAATACATAAATTAAAAAATTCAGCTTTTTCTTTGTTATTTGAAAGTGATTCTAATTTTGTGAAGTGTTGTGTCAAAAGTACGAGAAGAAATAAAAAGAGTTATTGAAAAAAAACCTCATTATTTAGTTACTTTGAAAATTTAGCCTGACCTAAGAAAAATAGTTCAATCGTAAATTTAAGTTATGCTATTAGAATGATCCGATGGAACGAAAACTTGCACTGGTCATTAGTGGTCTTATAGACGAAGACGTTCTGTAATATCTTTTTCTGGTTTGTGTAAGCTTTAAAAAACGTTCTGTAAAATCTTTTCCTGGTTTGTGTATGCTTTAGAAAACAACGATATTATCGATATATCAAATATCGATATTGAAAATTTAGATTTTTGATGTTATCGATATTGATATTTTGAGATATATCGACAACCCTACACTGGACAGAACAGCTACAGCGCCAAGCTACCGAACTGCAGCAGCAAGTAGGAAGTCCGCAGCCAGATCACCGGTTCCCAGCACAGAATCTTACCCCGGAGGAAGAGGAGGCCGTCCAAGTCGCTATCGCACAAGCACAACAAATGCGTAGACAGTTGCTGGAAATGGGGATAAGCAACAGCATAAAGGAAGAGATTAGAACCGGGTTTGCAGAGATGCTGAAGTTATTTCAGGAGGCTCTAATTCCGATCCAAAATCAGCCACAGTGGTCCAACCAGGAGAGGATGCCTGAGATATAGAATCCACAAAGGCACCTGGTAGGGAATCCTGCACTTCACTTCAAAGGGAAATCATTCCGACGGCAAACCCAAACCAAGGAGCCGTGCCAAAAGTACACACACAGGTAAACAGACCGCCTCCAGAACCAAGGAAACCTCAGTTGCCCAGACCAGAGCTCCGAAGCGAGGAATGGTGTAGTAGTCCGCCAATTAGCAACTCTATGCCAACAAGGAACGGGAGATTCCCAAATACACGGATCAGGTACAGAGAGGACCAAAGAGGTGGACAGTATCTGGAGGAGGAACTATATGCCAATCCAGCAGTACAGTATAAGCAATTGGGCCGGCTTGCGGCAGGCGCTGAGGGATCGATTTCGAGATCACCAGACCAAGCACGAGGACTACATACACCTAATGCGGCAGCTCGCGGCCAGGTTGAAGAAACCGTTACGCAATCGGGATTTGATTAATATAATCAAAAAGGGATTGAGGGAGAACATCGCCCGATACATTTTCGCCAAGGAGTTCTATTCGGTGGACAAATTGCGCGACGAATGCAAAGAGGTGAAGAGGTGCTTTGGCCGCAGAGGACGTAGCAGCTTCGTACCACAGACACGATTCCCGGCTGGAAAGCCAATCGTATCTCATGCAGAAGAAGAAGAATTGGCGATAGATGTGGAAGAAGCTCGAATGCACAAACCATCCTTAAGAGCGGGTTGCTGGAATTGTGGAAATCATAATCAAGGATTCCGAGATTGCCTCGCAAGTGAGCGCAAAGTGTTCTGCTACCGTTGTGGGAAACCCGACGCCTACAGTCCAACCTGTCCGGATTGCTCGGGAAACGCAGCGAAGAGCGCGCCTAAGACGGGGGATGCACGTTCTGGAAGGAAACCCGCGACGAAGTAGGCCAGAAAAACCTAAAAAATTATACAAATAAGTTAAATATAGATACACGCAATAAATTAAGATATTTACTGGCTGAAGAAAGAATGAGGGCTTATTTGGTGGTGAGAAACCGGATATTTGTCGACCGCAAGATCGAGGGAATGCGATTGCTGACCGAAAAGGTAAAGAAGACACGAGCAAGGTTTCGACAGAGGCAGGTCACAAAAAGGCAAGTGGCTGAGGCTGTACGGCGAAGCCAAGAGGTCGACAATCGTCCATTTGCCGAAGTCCACTTTTGCGGGAAGAGCATCCGAGGGCTGTTGAACACTTGTAGTGTGCGGCCGCTGAAGCCAAACTGTTTATTGCACGTAGGTACAAAAACGATGGAAAATGATAGATAGCGTATCTATAGTTCATTGTGTGGACAGAAGTCGGAGGGCGTGCACTTCTAGCTATGCTCTAACTTAGCTCGTCGGAAAGGGGTTGGGTCTTTATCTCCTCCAGCCATACGACACACCAGCACAATGTTTTAAGTGCACTTTACACAAAGTTTAAAAGAATCAAGGCAACTACTCTAGCTGGAAATCGGGCTTATATGAAACTCTTACATTAACCTGTCAGCATCTAGGGTATCGAAGATGGTGTTTGTACCCTAGTCTGTACCCACCCGACCATGGTAATAAAGTTAGGTATATTGTATTATTGCCCCTATGTAAATCTGCTTGGAGACTAATTAATTTGGTTTGGCATTAGTTGTATGTACTGGCGACGGACCGTGGAAAAGAGCTTAGACTTTCATTTTAGAGTTAAGCTAGGTACGGAGACGCTGAGAATTTTCTCGCAGCGAAAATTGTTTCATAATTCTCAGAGCGGCCTCTGAGACTGTAGGGTGACCAGAAATCAGCCAAATGTAACTGAATCTGAAACGGTCACCCTGTACTGGTCAGCTGTTGTTTGTTTACAAAACGAAGCGCGCTTAAGAAAATTTAATCATTTTGTGAATATGTAAACTCGTAGACTCTTTGATGAAGGAAGACGCTTTGGGGAATGTCATGGTTGTTTTTATGGGGTCATTTTGGGTGGCACTGAAGGAAGAGGAGCATTAATGGAGGGTGCAAATTGCACCGAAATGATTTTTGTTACTCAAATCCCATAAAATGAGTTGCGATTTGACCGCTTCGATTGGCGCCACATGTTCGTCCTCCGTAGAGTTCTAATAATGCCTTTAGTGTTGATTTTATTTGTTTTTGTTGCTTCCATTTTTTTTCTCGCAGGTACCTCTGACAATTATCAAACATGTTTGATAATTTCTTTGACCCCCTGCGAGAATTTATCAGCTGTTTGGCCAAAAAACGAGTTGGCAGGCCATGCTCATTCTCAGAGCGCATTTGTGGTGTCTCCGTACCCGCTCTGAGAATGTGCTCTGTGAATTTTCTGCAGCGCATTCTCTGAGCTATGTAATTAGATGGGCTCCGAGAAAATTCTCAGCTTCTCCGTACCTAGCTTTAACAAAGTATTCAAGATTTTATTAAACGAAAGTAGGTATTTCATTTCAAAATAGTGAATGGAAATGACAAAAAAAAGTAACTTATATCTATATTTGTTCACGATAATTGCAAATTAAATGAGAATTCATCGAGTATGAAGGAATAAAGAATCAATTAAGGATCATGAATAAACTTCATATTAACAAAATAATATAATAAAGTATGTTTGGATAGCTACAGGATCAAACTACGTGTTTCGGACTCACCATACATTGCCGTCGTTGAGCTTAAGGAGGACGTTGTTGGGCTAAATGCTAAAAGTGGATTAGAGATAATGATCGATCCTATACATACATACTTGGCTATAAAAATTGAATAAATGTGTAAATAAGGATTCCAATTTAATTCATTCTCGATTGGTTACTTGGCAAAGAAAAGAGAAAACCCTAGAAGTGGGCCTCATGTGTCACAGCACATGTGCATTTGAGGTTATGCCAACAATATCCTATTCTTTACACAACGAGTCGTATGTATGTCTAGCACAAGGTTGGGAAACTTTTCTGCACGTCCATGAAGAGGCAATGTCGATTCCTTCGAAGCAGGACTGGCTCAGCACCAGATAATGCGTGCGACCAGTACTCGCGAAATTTTCCAGTCACAAGATCTGCGGGTAGAAGTGGTGGGGGAAATCAAAGAAAGAGAAGGCTCAGCTGGCCGGACGTCTAAAGCTTCTGCTCCAGCTCGTGCAGACACTAAGATGCCAACGCTAGTCCCTGTCAACAGGGTCCGAGGATTCTCTTCTTTTCCTCGCGGGATCTGCTGGCACTCGCTGAAAGCAGGTCTGCTTGTTGGTTTTTTAGGCTAGGATTCCCGAGGCCAATCGCTCTTTACTGGGTTAATTTCCAACAGCTAGAATGAGAGGTTATGTCCATAAGACCACGAAAACTAATTTGGCACACACACTAAATATATCACCTTTTAATCGCAATGGATCTGGGTCTTATCTGGGTCAGGAAATGCCCGATCACTTTATCCGAGTAGGAATGGGTCCAACGTGAAGAAATGTAGGAGTGCACCACGTTTTCTTTTTGAAATATGTATATTTTGGGTGCCTCGAATAATGCGTCTGCTCGCTGTCAACTGATTTGCCAAAGTGAAGCTGCGAGTCAACTAGCACGCAATGCTTCGGCCGCAGTCGAACGGGTAATTTCCAGAATTCAGCCACTCGGCGCGCCAGCATGCAATCTTGCTGCAAAATCTCCTGATCTTTTTGCTTTATTTGCCTTCCACCTTACGTGCTGAGCGCGCGGAGAAAAGGAATTTGCCAAAAAGCAATAACAACAACATCGTTGCTCATGCGTGTGTGCGTTTGCCACATAGATAAAGGGAGCGAAATAGACGCATATATACGTACATGCGGGTGCGCTTTTGGCTGCTGCGACTAAACAAACAGGGTGATGCAATTTTGCATCTTGCTGTCTTCCAGTTATGCTGCCCTGTAGGAACCTGGACACCACACACTGGAGCCTCAGTCAGTGTGTTGGGACGGAACAGTCGAGAATTACTGGAGGAGCTTAACATAAACATGGCGATATACATATCGGTAGTCAGGACAGCTGGAGGCGAGGATCGCTCCATCATTGGTAGGATAAAACTGCCAGTATCGTACAAAGGCGCTTTCAAGAAGATTATGTTTTATGTGTGCCCAGGACTGGAGCAACACTTGTGTTTGGGAGTGGACTTCTGGCGCAGTTTCTCCTTGGCACCTTCGATCTTAAGTACGATGGAATCCGTGTCATCCATGCGATTGGTAGACGAGGTATTCACTACCCAAATGGCCCACTATGGCGAAGTGGAAGAGGAATAGCCCAAAAATCAGCCGGAAACATGGATCCTGAAAGAAAACGAAATAAAGGAGTTAAACAAAGTAAAAGAAAAGTTTTTAGGGTATGAAAAGGTGGGATTCGGAAGAACTTCGATGGAAAAGCATACGATAAAGCTTATAGAGGTAGCAGAGCCTGTAAAGGATAGACATTATCCACTCTCACCGGCCATGCAAGAAGTTGTGTGGGCCGAAGTCGACATGATGCTGGAACTGGGGGTCATTGAGGTTAGTGATGGGCCTTGGAGCAATCGCACCACCGTGGTACGGCGGCCACGCAAAAATCGGTTCTGTCTCGATGTCCGAAAGCTGAATCAAAGGACCATCAAAGACGCGTATCCGTTGCCTTGCATCGAAGGCATCCTGTCACAAATAGAGCAGACCCATTATATTTCGAACGTGGACGAAGAGATGGACGAATCCAGCAAGCCATACACCGCCTTCACAGTCCCTGGTAGGCCGTTGCATCAGTTTACCATGATGCCCTTCGGATTGTGCAACGCGTCTCAGAGGCTATGCAGGCTGATGGATATTGGCAAATGAAGATGGACGAAGCCTGCAAGCCATACACCGCCTTCACAGTCCCTGGTAGGCCGTTGTATCAGTTTACCATGATGCCCTTCGGTAAGTGCAACGCGTCTCAGCGGCTATGCAGGCTGATGGATAAAGTCATACCCGCCGAATTGCGCAATCATGTGCTTGTGTACCTGGATGATCTGCTCATCATTTCCAAATATTTTCCGACGCATATCCAGCATCTTAGACAGGTGGCGCAGTGCCTGGAAAGATCAAATTTGACAATAGGACTTAAAAAATCCCTATTTTTATACCCTGTTCCCATTGAAAATGGGAAAAGGGGGATCATGAAGTTGTGCGAATGTATGTAACAGGGAGAAGGAAAATTTTCCGACCCCATAAAGTATATATATTCTTGATCAGCATGAACAGCCGAGTCGATATAGCCATGTCCGTCTGTCCGTCCGTCCGTCTGTCCGTCTGTCTGTCTGTATGAACGCGTCGATCTCAGAGACTATAAGAGATAGAGCCACAAATTTGTAGAAGGTAGATTTATGCTGTACGCAGATCAAGTTTGTTTCAGATTTGAAAAATTCCACCCCGTCCCCCTTTTATCCCCAAAAAACCTAGACCTCCTCTATAAATCCAAGACCTAAAAAGCCGTCAGATCCACAATTTTCAAGTTAGAGCCTCGTGGTTTAGTATACATCAAGCTAGGCTCAATATCTATCTATTCTGAAAAGTACAATCAGATCGGACCAAACACCGGAGTTATAAGCGAAACAGTTGAGCTGATAACAGCAGCCCCCCAGTTGTTGATCAGGACTAGAAAAGTATTGCCTACATTTAGGATGACATCTTCAAAAATTCAAAAACAAATAAATGAAAATAAATGAACAGGGTAATTTGTGGTCGGGAAACTCGACTGCAGCGCCCTTACTTGTTCTTTAAGCATTTTAAATACCTTGGCTTTATTGTGGGAGGCGGCACCTTCCGCATGGATCCAGAGCAGGTATCAGCCAACCTCCGAATTCCCGTTCCCAAATCTGAACGGCGGGTACAGACGATTCATCCAAAATTTCGCTCTGTTGGCTGTTCCTCTAACAGATGCCCTTAAAAGTAATCCGGGAAAAAGGCTGGTGTTTTCTGCAGAGGCCATCAAATCCATAGAGGAGCTCAAGGCTGCGTTAACAAAGGCTCCGGTACTGGTCCATGCGTTTTTGTCCAGTGCGTTGCCTCGCATGCGGGAGTAGGGGCGGTGTTGTTTCAACAGAACGAAGAAAAAGGGGAAAGGCCTATAGCGTTCTTTTCAGCCAAGTTGAATAAGCATCAGCTGAATTACTCCGTAGCGGAAAAAGAGTGTCTAGCCGCGATAATGGCTATTCAAAAATTCCGTCCCTTTATCGAACTCATGCCATTTACGGTGGTCACCGACCACGCGAGCCTTAAGTGGCTAATGTCGTTAAAACATCTGAGTGGCAAGAGGGTGAGGTGGTCTTTGCAGTTGCGAGGATTTGACTTCGAAATTGAACACCGAAAGAGAGTAGAAAATGTTATGGCTGATACATTGTCCACATATGTGGAGGAGGCGAAGGTGGATCCTCAAGATGTGCTCGGATTCCAGACAACCGAATTCGAATCCGAAGAGTATTTGCAGCTGAGGAAAGATATCAAGGAACAAAAAGAAAAATTGCCGGATTTGCGAGTAATGGGAGGCTTGATATATAAGCGAATCGGATTCGAGAAATTGGAGGATGAAGTCGGAGGCACAATCGGGAAACTCTGGGTTCCCAGTTCCCTTACGGCTGGATTGATAGAGCGCGCGCATGTGGACGAGAAGGCTTCACATGGAGGCATGGCGAAGACGCTCCATCTGCTCCGCAGGCATTTCTATTGGCCAACAATGACTCTACAGGTGTGAGACTATGTACGTCGCTGTACTCAATGTAAGGAGGCTTAAGCTCCGAACCATCGTATGCAAGTAGAGATAGGGGCGAAAGTGATCACAGAGAGAACGTTCCAGAAAATTTATTTGGCTTTTCTGGGTAAATACCCAAATGCAAAGCAAAGCTGCCGAGCGGGTGAACCGTACGGTGTTGGCCGCAATCAGGACCTATCTCGCCGAAGACCACCGAGATTGCCAGATCGAGGTGGCTAAACGCAACGCGGTGCATGAGGCGACGGGAGTGACTCCGTTTTTCGCGGTCTTCGGGCATCATATGTTCCTGAATGGATCGAGCTACAAGTTGGCGCGCAAACTTCAATCCCTGACCGAGCATGAGGTGGTCGCAATGGAAACCAGAGACAAACGCCAATTAATTCGAGAATTGATAGAGAAGAAGCTGCATCGAGCCTATGAAGCCGACAAAGGTACAACAAGCGTGCGCAAAGGTTCTAGGCCACACCAGGACAAGAGATCTACCATCGGATTTAAATGGTTAATAAGATGCAATGTTATGTACAGAAACCATATGACACCCATTCATACTTACCTCTCGTACCTCACATACATGATGCTGGGCCAGAGGGTAGATGCTGCGATGCCGTGGTTGTGGGCCTTCGTTGGGCATTGGGATGGAAGACGTGCTGCGAACAACAAGGAACACGCCGGCTGTAGGAAGATCCGTCATATAAAGATGAATGCGAATCAAAATAAAAGCAGATAATGAAAATGCGTGCAAATATTCTTCTCGTCTGGTGGTGTTGGCCGTGGTTAACTTTTGCATGGTGTTGCATTTTGGGGTTTATCGATAGATATTGGGGATGGCGGTAAAATTGAAAATGGCGATCGGATCGCCAATGAAGTGGGAAAGAAAGCGCCCCTGACGTGGGTTTTTGGAACCGGGATGAAGCTAGATCGTAGAGGGGATATTGGGTGAGAATGAGATGCAACAGGTGCAGTCCCTTTCGCACCACTTCTCAAGGGAAACTAGGCGATGGCCTTCGAAGCGGGCGTTAACTTTGGGACCAGATGAGATGGCACAACGGCAAGGTAGCTAGGGCATAAAAGGGGTGGAATAAGTGGGCGGAAGAACAGTCTAGTTAAGAGGCGGCGGTTAAAAGGTTTAAGCGAGCGTACATTTTTTGGAGTCTTAACGGCGCGAGCGAAAAAGAAATGTAGTGGCGATAATTAATTTTCAATCTTTCGGGTCGGTGTTAAATAGCCTTAGGCTAGTATTGACGGCCAGCCAGAAGGAAGAAACTTAAGCCAAAGCGACGTACCACAGCCGCCGCCTAATTTGTGAGAAGTCAGGGATCCCCTATTCCTATTCCCTATCCCTATTAGAGGACATCCGTACATTGAGTAAGTCCATTCCAAGCGGCTAGGTAGCTCCCAAAACTTGCAACTGATGGGGCATGTCCCAACATAACAACTGTTATGTTGTTGTCCATAGCATATATTTGGTCCCAAGGGAGGCGGGCAAGAGCGCAGGAGGGAATCCTGGGCGGCAGAGAGGCACATTGGGGAGCTGAAAATCCTCAGAGATAGACCCAAAGACAGCTCGCTATTTTGGGCGAATGGTTTCCGCCTCCTAATATACAACATATTTATTTATTTATAGTTATGAAGCGTGATTTTTTAGCTATTATCTTTTTGGCAACACTGGTTTAAACAGCTCACGTTTCGTGTTTTGTTTCAATGTCAAACATTTTCAGTTTGGTCTATAATTTAACCATGAATCGTCTTACAAACGAACAGCGCTTGCAAATTATTGAATTTTATTATCAATATTCGTGCTCTGTTAAGAAAGTTCATCGCGCGCTTCTTCCATTTTTTGGCAGCTAAATCGACCCACTGAAGCGGCTATTCGGGCTATTGTGACTAAATTTCGCACCAAATTTACATTGTTGGACATTAAAAAACCAACACGCTTACGTAAAGTGCGAACTGAAGAAAATATCACAGCTGTATCGGCCAGTGTTAATAATGACCATCAATTATCGATTCGTCGCCGTTCGCAGCAACTGGGCCTCTGGTACTCAACAACGTGGAAAATTTTGCAGAAGGATTTAGGTGTAATGCCTTTCAAAATTCAGCTGGTGCAAGAATTGAAGCCGAACGACCTACCGCAACATAAAATTTTTGGTGAATGGGCTCTCTTTTTACCTAAAAATTGTTTTCAGCGACGAAGCTCATTTTTGGCTCAATGGGTACGTAAATAAGCAGAATTGTCGATTTTGTAGTGAATATCAGCCAGAAGCATTGCAAGAGCTACCAATGCATCCTGGAAAAGTCACAGTTTGGTGCGGTTTATGGGCTGGTGGCATCATTGGACCGTACTTCTTCAAAAATTCGAATCGTAACGTAACTGTGAATGGTGAGCGCTACCGTGAGATGATATTCAACTTTTTGTTGGACAAAATGCAAGAGCTTGAATTGCATCACATGTGTTTTCAACAAGACGGTGTCACATGCCACACAGCATGAGCAACAATGGACTTATTGAGAGGCGAGTTCGGTGAACATTTTATTTCACGTTCGGGACCGGTCAATTGGCCGCCTAGATCGTGGGATTTAACGCCTTTAGACAATTTTTTGTGGGGCTATGTTAAGGCTCATGTCTAGACAGACAAGCCCGCTTCAATTGACGCATTGGAAGACAACATTAAAGCATTTATTCGTGAGATACCGGCCGAAATGTTGGAAAGAGTATGCCAAAATTGGACTAAGCGGATGGACCATTTGAGGCGCAGTCACGGTCAACATTTGCATGAAATAATCTTCAAACGTTAAATAATAAGGACCGTACTATCGATTCAAATAAAGATTTCATGCATTATTCTGAATTGTATGTGTTATTTTTTTGAAAAACTTTTCTATAGCTCTTAAAAAATCACCCTTTAGTACATATTTATTTTTCCATTTATGATAATTTAGTGAACGTCCTTGGGCGGGCTTAAATACTCCATTATTATTGATGATTATGTCGCAAGCACATCTGATGTGCTGCAAATAGGAAAAAGGAAATTAACAGGAATTTAAAACTGGGAGGCAAGAGTGAGAAGGGGATGATGGCTTAAGGCGTTTCTTAGGAGGGCGTGGGGGGAGGGGAACGGATTCCCAATCTGATCATGGAGGAGTCAGACGCAGACGTCTCGTAAGGGTGGCCGATCCCAATAAACTATACGAGATGACCGCAGGAAGGGTGGGCGCGTCGAGGTGTACCAGCTAAGCCTTCATTCCTATGTGCTTCCAGAGTGTTTTGTTTTAGTTTTGTTTACAATTGTGAGTAGGTGTTTTTTTGGTTGTTGTTGTGATTGTAGAGATGTCAATTTGTCGGAGATTGTTCTGTCTGTGGGCATAGGGAAAGACCCAGCCCTGAAGAGGACTGAAGCAAGCTTTTGGCTATTGTTGAAGCAGACTCGTAACACATAGTTGCATTTTCAGAGACCTGATTGAAATCCTCAATTTCTGACGGTGCAATCTTGTCAAATGATTTTATTTACCTATCGACATGATCGACGTGGTAGCAAAAATGGTGGTATACTGATTGCAGTTAAGACCAGCCACCGATCTTAGCAGATCATTGTTGATAAGCCTGTAGATGTTGATTAGGTTGCCGTTGAGGTAACTTTTCCTCTATTTTCTTTATTTATTACCTGTTCTTAGATCAAACCTTCGTCCGAAATGGAAATTTATATGCACCATATTTCTTACATAAAATATTTTTTAGCCCAATTACAAGACAGTTACGAGATTGTTGTAGGTGATGTCAGCTTACCAAACATCAAATGGTCAAATCTTAATTTGTTGTCTTACCTTTAAACATCAGTAAAGCATGATTTTTTAGATTGTCTGACTTGTCTCATTTTCAAAATAATTCAGTAAAAAACAATTTAAGCAAATTGTTACATCTTATTTTTGACATTAAAAGCACCGATGCTAGTGTCTCTAGGTCTCCCCTATCAAAAATAATCAAAAGTAATCTTTAAGATTATTTTTGATTTTTATACTTTGTACCGTAGGTACAGCCAGAAGAAAGCATCTTCGACCCCATAATGTATATATATTCTTGATCAGCATCAACAGAACGCACAGATCTCAGAGATGGTAAGAGATAGAGGTTTGACATGTATGGGACATATGATTCTTATGTCTGCAGGCTGATCAAGTTTATTTTCAATTTTAGCCACGCCCCCTCCCGGCTCCACAGTTTACAAATAACGTCATATCTCCCACAGTTTTAAAGATAGATGGTTCGTTCCTTCTAGACAAATTTAGTAATCAGGATAACTTATCGATGTGCCAAATACTGAAGATCGGATGAACCGTTGTCGAGTTGAAATCAAAAGACTGATCGCAGCTGGAGCGCAGTAGCAGCGCTGCTTTTTAGCTGCTACTGCAGCATCAAAATTTATGCTGAGCGTATAATTTCAGTACAATTACAGAGTATGTTATAGTCGGCCTTGACCGGCTTTCTTTTTTGTTTTTCGTTATTTTTGATAATCACAAATAGTCCCGACTATTTTTTGATTAATTTTAATCGTAATCAATTAGTAATCAGCAATTTTTTTACAGCTGGGTTATATTATCATTACAGTTCTTTTTAATAATAGTATAATTGACTTCTAATCGTAATCGAAATTTAGCAGCTATGACGTCAAGGTAGCCACCTAGGTCCTTTATCCTTTACTCTTTCTATTAATGATCTTCCTTCAATATCAATATTACGTATTCTTGGATACTCATTAGAGGTCTGCATGAGTGCACTCAAACTGTGAGCAATAATGTGTTCTTAAGAATATGAGTCCCTTTTTTAAGTACCCAAACTCACCTGAATGATTTTTTGTTGCATTTGGTTACATTGAATGTAAAATTTTGAATACTATAAAAAACGAATTGATTGAGTGAGTGAAGCTCAAAATACTTAGAGTACTAAGATCACACAGTTTTAGTGAAGGCAATCATTCATTCAAATCTCAATTTAATTTAATTCGGGCGCTCATCGATTGAATTGAATGAACTCCTCACAGTCTTGGCGCTTAGTAAATCATTTGCACCTTGACTGGTTTCCTATACGATTTCTAATGAACCGTTGCAATATATTTCGTCTGTCGTTTATCTTGTAATTCTTTTTGACCGTAAATTGAGTTTCGATCTCCATATCTCCTCTATTGTTAATAAAGCGATTGTTGTACTTGAATTCGTTAAGCGTTGGTCGAAGGAATTTAAAGATCCCTTTACCACAAAACTCCTTTACGCTGCTTTAGTCCATCCCTAGCTTGAAATCTATTCGTCTGAATGGTTTCTGCAATATTTGTGTAATAATAATAATAATAAAAATGTTTATTTAGTGTTTAGAAAATATGATATATAAAAATAGTATAAATTATTTTTAATAAGGATCCCACAACTAAACAATAAGATGTGTACAATCTGTACTTTTATGTGACCGACATGGATATCTCAATCCGTCTGTCGGCCATGAGCAGTTCGTCTTACACTACACTGAACTACTACACCAGGCTGCCCGGGTCGTCCCCAGATACCTGATCGTTCCTCAGTGCAATGCGCAGACTCCTGCCCATGCTGACTTAAGTGCCTGTAAGTGTCTCCACAATTTCCGTCCGATAAGTCAATAAGCTTCTCAAATAGTTGACTACGTTCTCCCACAAGTTGTCGCTTCTGTCATCTGGTATGCTGACCACCTCCTCTCCAGTGAGGAGCTGCCCACCGAAATGCAGCATTCTCACCTCCTTTAGAATTGGGCATCTCCCCAGGAAATGCCATATGTCATCGTTTTCTTGGGGATTTTGTGCGCTTCCAGATACAGATATTTATTGGACACTGTGGTGTCAAGATACTTGTATAGCCTCGAGGTGCTAGTGCTTTGTGTGTGGGTTCGTTCCCTTAAGGCCTTGCATTTAAGTGTGTTGAGTAAGGTCCATTGCATTGCCGTGCTTATAGCGCTACGCCAGTCCAGTCCCAAAGGCATACACAAATCCTCCATCCCCGAAATTCAACAAACGTTGTCATCTGACTCCAGCAGCTTGCATCATACTTATGCATAACTTTTCCTATGTAGCCTAGATGAAGATCTAGAGAATATAGGTGTGCATCGTCCAGGTCAGTTTCTAGTGCCAATGCATAGTTCGGAGTGCTTGTTGGTAAATGCAGAACCTTCTTATGGAATAGGACTTGGAGCCCCGGACTTGTGCTCTATAGGATTGAACAGCTCGACATACTGCATTAAACAGCATCCAGTTGGTATTTATGCTTATATCGCGTTTGATAAGAAAATGGTTCCATGTAACGTTCATACTGGTTTTGGCTTTATTGTTGCGGCTAATTTTTAAAGTACACTGTGTGGGTGCACATCGGAGATAATACGCATCCTTGTCGAGCACCTACTTTAGTTTTAAAATAGTCTGACATTTCTTTTTCTGTCCAAACAACGGATTCAGTTTGTTCATATAGCCTTTCTGGGAGATTTATTATCTGTGTCGAGACACCGTTTGCATGCAGCTTTTACCAAAGTAAATTTCTAGGGACCCTATCAAAAGATTCTTTTAGTTTCCAGCAGTTTTAGATGGATGATTGTTGCTAGGCTAAAGACGTTATCTACTGTGGAGTAGCTCTCTCTGAATCCGGCCTGATACTCGTTCATAACATTATTTAGGTTAACCCACTTGCTCAGACTGTAGTTGATCACTCTCATAAGAATTTTTGAAATGCAATTGATAAAAGATATACCACGGTAGTTTTCGGGCAGACTCATATCACCCTTTTTGTATATTGAAAGTACAATACTAGCAGAACAGCATTTTTCCAATTCACCTCCATTCAGCAATGTATTGTAAGCTTTAGTTAAGGCCTACAGGAGTTCCACGGGGGCGTTGACGAATAACTCATATGGAATGAGATCTTCTCCTGGAGCCTTGTTTTCTTTTGCCTTTTTGAGAGCACTTATGGGGCTGCATTGATCATCGAACCGTATATTTTTGCTTTTTGGCTTTGTGGATGTGACAGTAATGTTGGCCGTCGCTGCTGCATTTCTCACAATATCCTGAAACTGGGTTAGGGTTTTCTCCTTTTCTTCTGCTTCTTTTCCTCAAGTGCCTTCACAACTCTTGCTTGGTACCTTTTCTGTTGTTTCGGGTTCCATCTCAGATTGGGTAACAAATACAGCGATTTAGCATTCTCAGACGCTCTAAGGTTAGCACTTACGCAAATTGTTTGGTGATCTGACCATAGCTTGCTGTCTACCCTGAAGGTTTCCATTATCGGCAATACTTCATGGTGCACTGCAACAACCGTGTTTATCCCATGCTTATAAATGTAAGACATCCTTCTTTATCTCCAGCAACTAAGCCGTTCAAAACTATAAGCCCATTATCATTGCAGAAATCCATGAAATCCTTTGAATTTACCACTTTATCCTTCGATTTTCGGCCCTCCTTGTTTACCACACATGAGGTATTTTCCAAATTGTTAATCTCCTGCGATAGTTCTCCGATTCGAATATTAAGATCTCCTATGACAATGGGATTCTCTATACCGCTTTCTGAGGAAATATCTTCTACAGGAAAAAATTTCATGTTCCAGTTGCACCTCCTATGTACAGTGGAATTAAATTTAAGGTTGTGTGAGTGTCGCTCAGCTTCAGTATCTGCACTTGTATAATCTCATGCTTACGACCCACAGTTTGCAGGCTTCTTTTAACTCCGACTACGCTTCCACCGATAGCTCGACCGAAGTTGGCGTTTCGTGTTGCAGGAGTCCAGTACCATAGCTACCAAAATGTTTTTCATAATTATACTCTGTACCGTAGGTACATAGAGTATTATAAGTTTGTGCAAATGTATGTAACATTCAGAAGGAAGCATCTCCGACCCTATAAAGTATATATATTCTTGATCTTGTCTGTCCGTATGAACGCACAGATCTCAGAGATGGTAAGAGATAGAGGTTTGACATGTATGGGACATAATCTTTTTAAGTCTGCAGGCAGATCAAGATTTTGTTTCAATTCTGGCCACGCCCCCGGAATTAAGAAAAAACGTCATATCTCCCACAGCGATGCTTTCAGCTGCTTCTGCAGCATCAAAATTTATGCTGAGCGTTTAAGTTCGTTGGTACAGAGTATGTTATAGTGGGGCTTGACCGACTTTCTCTCTTGATTTTAAATTTTGTTTTCACATATATGGGTTTCCAATAAAATAAAAATATCAAATAATTTTACGAACTCAAAAAATAGGGGGAGCATTAACTTGTTTTCTAAACCGTGTATATTATCCGACAAGAAATTTAACAGTTTGTTACACAATTTACTTTGACAACTATTTTTAAAATTATTCTTAGTGGTGCTCGAATGACTGCGGCCTAGTTTTTTTTGGGCTATATCCAATAGGGACTCAAAATGGAGATCCAAGTCTTGGAGCTTGTCGCCATATATGCACTTCAGGTATTGATCCAACTAACTTTCGATTCAAATCAAAATATATCCAAGTGCCATTTACATAGATGCTATCATTTCTGACAAAAGTCTTGACGCTTCCTATCCGAGACAGCTCCCACTTGAGTAGGATGAATGCCTTATTCTGCGTTTGTTTTTCCTCTGACAGATCTTTCTCTACGTATACATCCGTATCTGCCAACTTTCTAGTATTTTTTAGCACTCAGGACACCATCTCCTCAGAATCTAGTTCTACTATCACGCCCATTTTTCCGTTGTTTTTGAAAATAATCCGCCCATTTTTTGCAGGCATTTGCGGCATATCCAACTTTTCCTTACATAATTTAAGGAAAGCGTTTTTTGGTGACTCGTCGGCTTGGAGTCCTTTAATCACTAGACATTTTTTCTTGCTGTCATTTACCAATCGGCTTAGCTCCTTTCTGTCCTGCTGGCGATCTCGTTCTAGCTGGTCGACTTTAAATTTAACAGCTCATTTTCGGCCCTAGGCTCTTTAACGCGGTTGCAATTTGGTTCTTAAAATCATTAATGTCATCTTTAGAAGCTAGATTTTCCATACATTGGTTAATATTTGACTCCATAGATTTTACCGCTTTAATGATGTCCTCTAATGACAGCTCCTTACCTAGTTCCCCCCTTCCTCTTTTGCTGGAAGGCGTCATTATAGTTGGTGATCGTTGCATTTTGATTGCGCCTAAAAGTATGCAGTCCAGAAAATATGGGTCGTGGGTTTAGAATGTCTGGCAGCTTGCTTAGGTTGCTCTTAGATTCCACAAGCACTAGCACCGCTCTCTCTCTCGATTTGATTCCGTTTTTATATGCGCTTTTGTTTGCTAGCACAACAAGAACACTTCCCAGTAGGTTTGCTTTTATTTTTATATTGTTTTAATTTGGCTGCAACTTAATAGAATGACTATGCTTTGCATTCCTTACTGCCCTCTCAGGGGCTATTGAACTCTGCGCAAATGATTGTAATTTTTCAGCTTCCACAAAACGTTTATTTTTACTTTCAACTCGGAGCTAACAAACAACACGTCCACTCAGCTAGCGCTCTCTCGACTCTCTCCGCACTATAAAAAGCATGTTGATCGTATTGAATCAGTTCTGAACTCTTATGTCGCCTTTACTTCTCTGTTCCTTCCAGGCCAACTAGAAATTTTTATCCTTGAATCTTGTCTAGATGCACAACTGATTATGTCCAGCACAATCGTTTTCTGGTTTAATCGTAATACTACAACGATCTTTATCACCTCTTCTCAACAGATCTCTCTCTCTCTTCGCCTTATAAACTTCCCTTTACACGTATTTCCGTGAAAATCTTTAACCACACCCAGCTGTGAATAGGGGCATAGCTTGCCGGACTGGCTAATAATTCTTCCACCACCGGGTCACAGACTTCTCGGGACTTCATTTACTTTTATTATATTTCTATAATTTTGATTTTTTTTTTTGGTTTTTCTTTATTTATTTTTAAAATTATATATTTCACTTTACTTCATTATTATATATATTATATATATATCCTTTTCTACATAATTAGCGTTGGAACTCTGTCCTAGTGCAGAGTGTATTAAGCAAAATGAATTGGACTCTGCCCTGTACACTGTAGATTTTGTCATCAATTTATCCACAGTACAAATATACATTTTACGATCATTTCGTTGGTCCATTAAACATTTTTCCTCTGAAACTGGTACTTTAGTAGGACACTTACAGAATGGTCTGGATGAGCATTTACATGTAGCGATGTCGAACAATTTTTTAACACAGTTTTCATAGAAAGTCTGCTTTTTGATGACATTATGTAATTTCTTCGCCCCTTTGTTCTTTTTGTAGTACAAAATCAATCTTTTGGCAACTAATCGTGGTATGGTATGCTTTTTTCCATATTTTTGTCGATGTCGGTTGCAGTAATTTCACATGTTTTCTTTACTGAGGGGTTTTTTCCTTTTGCCAACTCAAGCAAATCGTTGTTTACAGACAAATAAAGTTTTATAACGTCGCCATATGTTGGTAACATATTGTCACTTAGTTTAACTGGATCGCCAAACACAGGGCAACGCAAGGCTTTCCGAGTTTTAGGCATTTTTTGTCTTTACTCTAGTCGGCTAGGTGATGCCAGATAAAGTTTACTTGTGTTTTAATAGAATTTCTTTACTGGAATGGGAATCCCGTCCAGACGCAGAAGCTGATTAGCAAGTCTCACAAGATCTTTGGTTGGCGAGGTAGTACTAACTGGTAGTACTAACTATTCTGCTGCTCCAAGGTGTTGAGTCGACCGATGCAGCGCATTAAGTGAAGTGCCAGCTCGACCAGGCTCTGCTTTTATAGGCAGCAGAGTGCAGTCGGCGTCGACTGCGATGTCGATAATAATAATAGAGTGGCTTATCGTCAGCGGTTGTTGATCGATAGCCACAATTGCGCGAGTATTTTAATTAACAAGTTACTTTAAGAGAGTTAATAATTCTAGAAAAATTGTAGCTTGTGACTTTATGAGTTAATAGTAATTATGTTATTATTAAATAGATTAATGTTGCGAGCTCCTGGGCCGTCGCAGTTTTAAGGTAAACCTCAAAATACATCAAAGATCAAATTAAAAGACACCAATTTTTTTTTAGCTTTACAAAAAATCACCACGATCTTTTCCTCAACCGATTTTGAAGTTTACAAAAAAAAAACATTTTTTGTATGAAATTGCAAACAAAACCGCACGTGCGCCACCACAGGATGAAATCGCAAAACTCTGATTTTTTGGCCAGATGATGATTTTCTATCGGGTCATCGATTTATAATATGGGAGATGTAAAAAAGAATTGTTTGCCTGTTTCACTCCACCCTACTGTACAGAGTTTATTTCACTCTACAATATGCACTGATTTTTATGATTAAAATGATGTAGTCAAGAGTGCGAATAGAACAAAAGCTCTACATAAGCGGCTTAGGGTTTACAGCATTTGAGTGTCAACAGTGTAGGATATATGCTTAGAACTAGGGAAACAATATTGAAATGTGGGTATAAATGATAAAGAAAAAGCATGATTAATGGAAGGGCGATGTTGTACTCCAACATAGTCCGCCCTGTGAAAGGTCCAAGATCTTTTCACTAATCTTCTTGCATTGGGAGCGTTGTTCCTCTCTTCGTCCTTAATGCTATATATATAGATGATGATGTACTGGAATTACCCGATCTATCTGAATGTATTTTTACAGCTGTCAGTTTCTTTAAAGCATAAGCATACATTTTAGTTAATTGTTTAATAAATGATTTCCTGTCTTCGTACTGATCTTTGGATCTACGGTCTTTGTGTGTGAATGTTAGCTAATTTTAAAGTAGCCATCAGCTCCCCTCACCCTCCCTCATCGCTCTTCATGTACCATTCCAATTTGTAATTTTTGCAGCCATTTCTCAACAACGTAAATATGCAACAATTTATTAGTAATTCGAATCGTATTGTAGCAAGTTGAGTTTAGCCTAAAGTTGAATTGAAGAATCCAATATTAATAAACCGAATTAATTACGTCGGCCACTATGACTCGTCTGTCAGCGCCGGCGTGAGTGCTGATTATTCGCCCCAATAGCCATTCTCATGGAGGTAGATTGTCCTCATGAAACAAAACAACCTGGTCACATTTGATGCTGGCCACTGGGCGAAGCCATTCGGAAGCAATAAATGAGGGTAGTCTCGCCTCCAAAGCTCCCAAAAGCGTTTTTTTAGGTATGTCACCTGTTGCCCTCAATTGTTGGTTCTGGTAGTGCCTTAAACGAGCAACCCCTAAGTAAGTGCGCCTGGGTCAGACTTCGAGAATTGAGAACTCATGCTGCTGCTGAAGGTATCCAAGTTTGACGAATTTTGCTGTCCGAAACTGCTGCCTAATGCCTTCCAACTGGGATTGTGCACCCTCAAAATTAGTGGCGTTATGGCAGTAAGTGCGGTAAGGGATACCCCTGCGTCAAATGCAGCCATTTAGATAGGTAGGTAGTTGTTAATTCACAGATGAATTAAGTTTGAATTCTTCCTTATTTATATATTTTACTATTATGATAAACCTTTGAATTGTTACATGAAATTAATCAAGTACAAAACGCGTATGTAAATGAAGTGTAACACGCGCATGTAAACAAATCTAATAAGCTTTGGATAAGTAAAAGCTTATCTCTCTTGCCGCTACTCAGAGCCTAGCCACTCATTGCTAGCTCTAATAAATTGGTCTTCGTATTAACACAAACAAGGCTGCAGAGGTGGAGAACGACCTCGGCATCGACATGATGGTCGAAAAAGCCAGCAGCCTCGATATTACGGGGGCAGTACAGTCTGCTGAAGAAGACGAGGATGGCGACACAACCTTGCAGGCTGACCCATCGGGACCGGAGGATGCGGACACCAGTCATGCAGTTGAAGGTCCTCCAGGTCAACTTGCATAAGAGCAAGATCGCCTCGGCGGAGCTCCTTCAGCTTGTGACTGCGTCACAAAACTACAACATCTTTTACCCCACCCCAGTAAGTAGCAGCAAGGACTGCTATTCTGGTAAGAAAAGGCATCTATGCGTATTTAATGACTAACTACAGCACGCGGACGACCTCACTGTTGTGGCCTTGGAGGGTGGCAGGGACGAGCCAATTCTTATGGCGTCCTGCTACATGGCGCATGAGCGAGAGGCACCACCAGCTGAACTCGGAAGACTCACGGTGGAGGCAAGCTACAAGAAGCAACCCCTCGTCTTCGGAACGGACGCCAACGCACACCACACTGTGTGGGGCAGCCCCGGACATCAACGACAGAGGTGAGTCTCTTACATTTTTATTATACAAACCAGTCTAAGTGTAGAAAACGTTGGAGACGTACCCACATATGTGGGACCAACCTCAGCCAACGTCCTAGACTTAACCATGACCCTAGGGAACAGTACTCAGGCGTCAGAATGGAGAGTTCTTATAAACCCTCCTTCTCCGACCACAAGTACATCCAGTTCAAGATACAATTTGACTATTGTCAAACTAGAAACGTCTATAGGAACCCCCGGAATACCGACTGGGTGAAGTACCTTAAGACAGTGGAATCAAAACTGCCGACGTCAACGCCCATCTGCTCGGGGAAGATATTGAGAAGTCCGTGAAGACGCTCACTGTCAATCTCATCGAAGCATACAAAACCTCGTGTAGGCTCACAGTTACAAAAAGGAGAACCAGACCCCCCTGGTGGACCCCAGAACTGAAAGAGCAGAGGAAGGACGTCCAGGAATGCTTCAAACTCGCCAAACAAGCGGATGAAGTGATCATCTGGGAGGAGTACAAGATAAGACTTCGCTTATTCCAAAAAGAAGTAAGGAAGGCAAAGCAATACTCATGGAGAACCTTCTGCTCCAGCATAGAGAAGGTCTCGGAAGCAGCCAGACTCAGGAAGCTGCTTTCAAAGCAGCCACCTATGCAGAGTCAACTAAAAACAGACGAAGGTCACTGGACAGAAAGCAGCAAGGAAGCTACATGCGCTCTTTTCGATGCGCACTTCCCGGGCTGCACTATAGTCACCGAGCCAGATTCGCTTCAGGACTTAAACACTCAACAAACTAACATCCCAACCAACTTAGTCACTCCAGGAAAAATCCGATGGGCGATCGACTCGTTCGCGAGCTACAAGTCCCCCGGTCTGGATGGCATAATTCCCGCCATTCTAAAATCGACTAAAGGTTTAGTCGTACCATGGCTACAGTCCATTTTTGAAGCCTGCCTGGGGTGGGGCTATGTACCTGTGGCCTGGAGGACAGCACGTGTTGTGTTCCTACCCAAAGCGGGGAAATGCAGTCACGTGCAGCCAAAAGACTACAGGCCCATTAGCCTCACTTCATTCCTGCTTAAAACAATGGAAAAATTACTTGATCTCCACATAAGAGAAGGCATGAACCTGACCTTGGAGAACAACCAACACGCATACACGAAAGGGAAATCGGTGGAAACAGCGCTACACTCCCTAGTAGCCACCATCGAGAAAGCAATGTACCATAAAGAGTATGCCTGGGAGCATTCCTTGACATATCTGGTGCATTCAACAACGTCTCCACGGAGGCGATAATGCGCAGCCTAAGAGCTGTATCAATTCATAAGGCTTTGAACTCGTGGATATACAACCTGCTGAGCTGCAGAAGAGTACAAGCCGAGTGGGGTACCACAACCATGACGAAGGAGGCACACGGCGGCACGCCTCAAGGCGGAGTACTGTCACCCCTTCTATGGAACCTTGTGGTTAACGAACTGCTAACAAAATTTCGCAGGAAAGCGCCCAAGATAACTGCATATGCCGACGACATATGCATAATTATCATCGGAAAATGTCCATCGACTCTCAGCTCAATCATGGACTCTACACTCAAAGAGATACTAAAATGGGCCACAGAAGCCGGACTTAGTATTAATGCGGAGAAGACGGACCTCATTCTCTTTACCAAGAGATACAAGGTACCGCCATGGATTCCACCAAAGATAAATGGAATAACACTAACACCAAAGAATAACGTCAAATACCTTGGAGCAGTAATCGATAGTAAACTGTCATGGAAGGCGAATGTGGAAGAAAGAGTGAAGAAGGCGACCAACGCACTATATGCATCCCAGAAGATGCTGAGTAGCACTTGGGGCCTATCACCAAGTCTGATGCACTGGCTTTTCATTTCAGTAATACGACCGATACTGCTACACGGCATACTGGTATGGTGGCAGGCCACGGAGAAAACCACATACCTAAAGCTGATGGAGAAGACCCAGCGACAGGCACTGGTCTGTATTACGGGGGCGCTGAGGTCCACTCCAACCAAAGCATTAGAACACATCTTAGGTGTCAACCCTCTGGACATCCAAGCACGCCTTCTGGCACAAAAGACCGCCCAACGTCTATGTGCGACAGGCACCATGGCGCTACAAAGCTATGGACACAGCATAGTTGGTAGAGAGATCAATAGTAGCACGGACTACATTATCCCAAAGATCAACCCAATATGCACATCTGCACTATTGGGACCAGAAGACTGGCGTACAGGACTGGCCCAAGAAGCAACGCACCTCTTTACAGACGGCTCAAAGATGGACCTAGGAGTCGGAGCCGCCGTATACTGTGCAGAGCCAGAAATAAAGCTCTCATACAAACTGCCAAACCACTGCACCATATTCCAGGCGGAAGTCTTCGCAATAAGGAAAGCAGCGGAGTTGGCGGAAATTCACGCTCCATACAACCAAATAAATATCTACGTGGACAGCCAAGCGGCAATCAAGGCAATGCAAGGACACTCCATCAACTCCAGAAATGTCCTGGCGAGCAGGGAAGCGCTAGATTCCCTCAGCATCTCCAGAAAGGTGCAAATCTACTGGATTCCCAGCCACCGGGGCATCGACGGAAACGAGATGGCAGACAGTCTTGCAAAAGCCGGAGTCCTACTCGGCCAAGAAGAAACACTTAACATACCTATCTCCATACAGACGCTTCATAGCAAGATGGAAGAGATAGCAGAGAAAGAAGCGGAGGTAAGGTGGGAAAACACCAGCGGATGCAGAATCTCTAAAATTATGTGCAAGACAAGAGACAAAAAACTTACGCACTATCTGCTACAGCTCCAGAGAAGAGACTGTAGACTGCTCATTGGCATACTAACGGGACACTGCCTAGCAGCCGCTCATGCGATAAAGCTAGGCATAACAACAGAGGACACCTGCAGGAAATGTATGGAACCTGGAGTCGCAGAAACTCTAGAACATCTAATTTGCAGCTGCCCAGCAATTGCCACGACAAGATTACAAATTCTGCACACCCCACGGTTCTCTTCTTTGGAGGAAGCGGCCAAGAGACCCCCAAAACAGTTATTGGCATTTGCCAAAACGACAAGAATCCTCCTGGACTTCTAAGACAAACGTACCCAAATAATCACCCGGCCTCATTAAGGACCCTAAGGTCTATGTGTGACCCCATCTGGGGTCAGCCGGAACTACCTACCTAACACAAGCAAATCGAACGGTCGTCTTCTTTTTGTCAAGCGCAGCAGCTAATCAATTCTTTTCACTTTCCGCGAGTTTCATAAAACCATACATTGGTTAATTTTTTCGTTTATTTTGTATCAAAATTTACATGGCGCCCAAGCAGGGACGATTTGTATTATCTGGGTCTATACCGTCGATTTCTAATTGTAAGGCCATTGCATTTGAAATGTACGAATTTAAGAGATCCAAGCGGCATTGGATTTCAAGTGGATCAAGCGAGATTTCTTTCCGTTGAAATGTTCTTTTCATTCGATTAATGTCATCTTCAACTTTATCCAGTTTAGAAAACAGCTTTGTTAACTCAAGGCTGCTGCAACCACCATCAGAAACATCTTTACTCTTCTGATCTAAGTTCTCTTGACTTGAACCAGCGTCATTAAAACGGTCTTTATTGGTAATCTTAGCGATCCCCATATTATTGGAATCCTTTTTAGGTGGCATATTTGACCTTTAACTTGTATAAAATAATTTAAATAAACAGCAAAACTGACCCGCGAACTTAAGCAAAGTTTTAAGAGAAGATGGTGCTCTTCCAAGCGAAGAGAAATAAGAGCAGCTTTATCGTAACTAAAGTCGGCGAACCCAAAGCCCTTTTTTGCTGACCAGCGGCCAGCACAAACGAAAATCAAAGCGACCAACAAGCGAGATCAAACGAAACCGAAAATAGCAATGCTTATGCAAATGTGCACCAGCGCCAGACTTGAGTCTAACTGTTACGATATTTGCCGTACTTATATATTCACTATTCTATTTTGTGCGAGGGGTGCCGAACAAGTTATGACTCTCAGAATTTTAGCATGCCACTCATTTAAACCAATTTTCCCATGACAAAGTTGAATATTTTATTTGTAAGCCACTTTTAATTCCACTTTATTTAATTTTTGTGCCGAGAATGTATGTGTTGCTTCAAATGTTCCCAAAATTTTGTGTCAATGCCAAGACAATAGAATTTTAATTGTATGTACATATGCATGTGTATCAAGCTTTTGTATGTTTTTAAACCCGAGATGGGCGCGTCGCGACGTTCCTATGCACACAGCAGGCAGCGTGTGCATAGGGTCTCTGCCGCGGCCGACTGCACAAAATCACACGTACGCTATAAGCATTGAAAGCTATTTATAGAACACGAATTCGGTCGTCGTCGGTGGTGCTTGTATGCGTGTGAAAAGTGTGACGATATGTGTGCATGCCCATCTCTGTTTCAAACCAATTGTTTGTAACTTCCAAGCTTGTACTATTGTTTTGGCATTGTTACATGGTCATCTGACGAATATCCATCCACTTCCCTTATGCTGATATTGCGGCTCATGAGTCCAACGAAGATGAGGCAGCAGGAATTAATTGACACAAAAGGGGGGTGGGTGCGAGAATCCAACGCGCAGCTAACCAAACTTTGAACAACTAATTGGTTTTAAATTAATTAATAAAACCTGCAGTTTTCGAGGTCATGTTAATGCTTTCGCATAACTTTAAACGGAGACACAACACCACAAAGGTAGCTGGTAGATCGTACAGTTGTTTCAAGAGGAACCACCCTTTATCATCAGCGATCAATGCCTACCAACTGAACGTTTCTCTAAAGTCTCTCATTCCTTGCCATTCGCTGTTTGCATGAACTTGGTCTTCGACACAAGGATACTCATGCAATCGGATCTAAAGTCATCTGTTGTGATTTTTATGTGGATGATATGCTCACTGGCGCTGAAGATCTTGACACGCTGAAAGCTATCATTGCTCAAGTATCGCAGATTCTGGAATCAGCCGGTTTCCAGTTAGCCAAATGGTTTTCAAATCATCCACAATTGATGGAATCAAAACACTCAGAAAAGACTATCTGGCATGTTCCGGTTTTCACTTTAGTGAATTCGAATTTAATACATGTGTCATTTTTTGGTGAACAATCAAGGTAATCTGTATCAAACCTTAAAAGTTATACTTCCTTTTAATAGGATGAACTTAAAATGAAAGGTTTTATGCCGATTTAATTTATAAATTTTATACAACAACCACTTCACCAAATTCGAATTCGACAAATTTTGTCGAAAGTTAAAACCGGAACAGGCCTGTATGTGTTTCAATGATGCCGATTCGACTAAAACATTGGGTATGCGATGGACTCCAAAAACAGACATGTTTCATTATCACTTGGATAATAGTTTTGCTGAATTAGTCCCTACAAAGCGTAATATTCTCTCTGTAACTGCGCGCCTGTTCGATCCTCTTGGCTTAATATGCCCCATCAGCATATATGCAACTATATTGCTTCAAGAACTTTGGAGATTGCAACTTCAGTGGGATGAAACTATTCCCATGTCATTACATTCAAAATGGGAAGAATTTGTTCAAAATCTGGTGGATGTCCACCTCATAAATATCCCACGATATACTTATGCCAGTGGGTGGTCGGAAATACAAGTTCATGGGTTTTCGGATGCATCCAGTCATGCGTTTGGGTGCTGCTTGTATATTCGCGCAACTTACGACGGCGAAGTTTTCTGCCGATTACTATCAGCAAAAGCAAGAGTGGCCCCACTTAAAACTAAGTCTATTCCGCGACTTGAATTATGTGCCGCAGTTCTTTTGACTTAACTATGGGCATACGTCAAACAAGTCTTGGGTACATGTCGAATCGAGCGTGTGCATTTCTGGACGGACTCAGAAATCACCCTACATTGGATCAATACGCCGCCTTCTACTCTTGCCGTCTTTGTGGCAAATAGAGTGGCAGCAATCCAGGAACTGTCCGAAGGTATAGCTTGGTGACATGTGCCATCACAATCGAACCCAGCAGATATGGCATCTCGTGGCTGCAAGGTTTAGGAACTGATTAAATCAATTTGGCTCGAAGGTCCACAATTTCTTTATGAAACGGAATCCAGTTGGCCAAAGAATCCTCACTTTTCCATATCGCAAGAGATTATAAACTCTGAATCGAGAAAATGTGCCCAAGTGCATGTAATCTAGAAACCAGACTTTCTTACAAATATCATTTGTCGAGTTTCATCACATGCCAAGCTACTTAGAGTATTCGCATATGTTTACAGATTTTTCAATATTTCAAAATCTCGCTCAGACTCACTGCAGCTGAGTGCGCAGGAGTTACAACTATCGGCGCTGAAACTAATGGAAATAGTTCAAAGAAACGAATTTCAGCCAGAATTTTCGAAACTTAAAAATAAACTAGCTCTTCAGCCAAGTTTACCAGCGCTAACGCCTTTCATTCAGAAATTTAGTAAAGCAGGACGAAAATTCTCGTTGATTCGAGTAGGAGGCAGGCTTGTTAATGCTCTTCTGGAATTTGAATCAAAATTCCCGATTTTACTGCCAAACAAGAACCATTTTGTCACCCTGTACCTTAGGAACCTGCACTATAGGAATTGTCATGCAATTGGGAAAACAATGCTTGGCCTTCTTAGGCAACAAATTTGGATTGTAAATGCCCGCCGAGAATGCAAGTTGTTCGAAAATGCATCCATTGCTTTCGCTATAAGCCTAAGCTAATGAGTCAGGTTATGATAAATCTGCCTGAGGATAGGTTCACAAATGTTCGACCGTTTCTCGTTTGCGGTGTAGATTTTTGCGGTCCTATTAATGTATCGCTACGGATTAGAGGACGAGCTCCAATCAAAATGTATATAGCAGTATTCGTGTGTTTTGCTTCAAAGGCGGTTCAACTCGAGCTCGTTTCCGATCTTTCAACTAATTGCTTTCTTTTGGTCCTCAGAAGCTTCATCGCAAGACGTGGTGTTCCGAAGAAAAATTATTCGGACAATGCGACGAACTTCATCGGAGCCCGAAATCAGCTAAAGGAGCTACAGATAGCGTTCGAGGAACAGCAATCCCGTCTGCAGTTGTTCGCTGCGGAACACGGAATGGAATGGAGTTTCATTCCACCTCGCGCACCACTTTTCGGAGGTCTCTGGGAAGCGGCGGTCAAGTCGACAAAACAGCTTCTCGTGCGCCAAATAGCCAACGCTTCACTCATCAAGAGCGAAGTCAGAGCCCATCTGTCGGACGTCGTGGCCATCCTCAACTCTCGGCCTCTAATTCAAACGAGCGCCGACCCCAACGATGGAGAGGTGCTCACTCCGGGCCACCTACTGATCGGGCAGGCCCTTCGTACGCTGCCGCAAGGATTTGAGCCGGACGATCCAGGCAAAAAATTGAGCTATACGCGGAGGTGGCAGCTGCTGTCCATGCTCAGACAACGGTTCTGGCAAGCTTGGTCCAAGGACTACATCCACAGCCTCCAAAACCAAATGGCACACACCTCAACCGAATTTGGAGATCGGTTCGGTGGTCATCGTCCACGACGACAACACTCCGCCACAGCGTTGGATCACAGGCAAAGTTATCAGCGTGGTGGCAGGGGCAGATGGCAAGGTTCGCGTGTCCGAAATCAAAACGCCAACGGGCGTTTTTAAACGTTCCATCCACAAATTAGCAGTTCTCCCAATTGCTTGAAACCCCAAACGCTGGTCCTTCAACGTGGCCGAATGAATTAAGTTTGAATTCTCCTTTATTTATATATTTTACTATTATGATAAACCTTCGAATTGTTACATGAAATTAATCATGTACAAAACGCGTATGTAAATGAAGTGTAACACGCGCATGTAAACAAATCTAATAAGCTTTGGATAAGTAAAAGCTTATCTCTCTTGCCGCTACTCAGAGCCTAGCCACTCATTGCTAGCTCTAATAAATTGGTCTTCGTTATAACACAAGCAAATCGAACGGTCGTCTTCTTTTTGTCAAGCGCAGCAGCTAATCAGTTCTTTTCACTTTCCGCGAGTTTCATAAAACCATTCATTGGTTAATTTTTTCATTTATTTTGTATCAAAATTTACAGTAGTTTCGGCTGACCCCAGATGGAGTCACACATAGACCTTAAGGTCTATGAGGCAGGGTGGTTAATTGAAAACTGACTTCGAAAACCAGGAGAATTTTTGACGTTTTGCCGATTGCGAATAATTGTTTTGGCGGAAGCGAAGCGTGAGGTTCCAGGTTCCATGCATATTCTGCAGGTGTCCTCTGTCGTTATGCCTAGCTTCATCGCATCAGCGGCTGCAAGGCAGTGTCCCGTTAGTTTGCCGGAGAGCAGTCAACAGTCTTTTTTTTTGGAGCTGTTGCAGATAGTGCGTGAGTTTTATGTCTCTTGTCTTGCACATAACTTTACAGATTCTGCATTCGGTTGTGTTCTCCCACCTTACCTGTGCTTCTTTCTCTGCTTTCTCCTCCATCTTGCAGTCTAGCGTCTGTATGGAGATAGGTATGTTTAGTCTTTCTTCTTGGCCCAGAACGACTCCGGCTTTTGCAAGACTGTCTGCCATCTCGATTCCATCGATGCTTGGCTGTCCACGTACTTATTTATTTGGTTGTTTGGAGCGTGAGTTTCTGCCAACTCCGCTGCTTTCCGTATTGCGAAGACTTCCGCCTGGAATATGGTGCAGTGGTTTGGCAGTTTGTATGAAAGCTTTATTTCTGGCTCAGTACAGTATACGGCGGCTCCGACTCCTAGGTCAATTTCTGACCATCTGTAAATAAGTGCGTTGCTTCATGGCTAGTCCTGTGCGCTTGTCTTCCGGTCCCAATAGTGCTGATGTGCATATTGAGTTGATTTTTGAAATAATGTGGTCCGTGCTACTATTGATTTTTCTACCAACTATGCTGTGTCTATAGTTTTGTGGCGCCATGGTGTCTGCCGCACCTTCTGGAATGCACATATTGCATTGCTTGCCTTCTTCACTCTTTTTTCCACATTCGGCTTCCATGACAGTTTAATTTCGATTACTAATCTAAAGTATTTAACGTTATTCTTTGGCGTTAGTGGTATCATCCTCAACCGTCGGTTGAAGTGTGAAGACGTGTTTTTGTCAAGCTCCGCGTTTATTCGTTGTAAAATCTTTAAAATCAGTTGTTGAAACAAAAACTTTCGACCCGCGATAACAGACGTTAATGGACATTCATAAATACTCGTGCTTATGTTGTCCAATAAAATTTAATAGTTTATATTTTTTGTTAAATACAATTTATTGAATGACTACGCGTACAAATTCAGCAAATGCAAGTGCAAAGAACACTAATAACACCGTGAGTCGGACTCAATGACCAAATACAACAACAACAAGACGATCGTCGGCTGTCTATACAGCGCAACATCGCTTATTTTGCAATTGTCTCTCCCGAGTCCTTCAGCACGGCGAATTTCAAATTTCAAATCACTTAAGGTTAACATTTCAAATGTCTACTCGCTGTTACTATTCAAAATACCAAAATAATTTACTGACGTTATAATTCAAATAACTGAAATTCTTTACAGACGTTATAATTCAAATAACTGAAATTCTTTACAGACGTTATAATTCAAATAACTGAAATTCTTTACAGCGGTGCTTTTGCTGGCAGGGGTATCCGGCTTCGCCTGCTCAGTTGAGCGCTGCCGTTTTTGGCCAAACTCTCCTCCATCTTGTTTCCGAATTTTCAGGAGGTGGCTTTCCTATGTTCGTTTTTGTTTTTCTTTATTTTTGGTACTAGACCCCGCCCGAACTGAAGAAAGCAGCAGATTTTCCTTAGTCTCCGTATTGATGGAACCTCAGTGCGATTCACAGTCCGAGTCTGTATTGAGTGCGGTACCGCGCCACACTTTGGTCTTTGTTGTATTGGCAGTAGCAGTACAACTGTCCTGGCCTGCTCCAACCAGAGGTGTGACTGCTGGCGATACGATGTGGGGATCTCTCCTAACCGTGCCCGCCGGTGGTAGCAGTCACGCCTTCCACCGACGTTTGGTCTGATATCCAAGTTGGGTTTTTTATGTTGTTCATTAATAATGTACCCATAGTGGATAATATTATTCTTGGGAACCGCACAATAGCATTTTATGCTTGCTGCCAGGTGCCTCTAACCATGGCTTTGGCTCAACTCTACAACTGGATGGTGTCGTCCGTCACCTTAGCTGCGCACCGCCTTTCCTGGGTTTAAGACGAGCAAGAGACACTAGGTATTACCCGCTTAAAGCCGAAGTACAAGCAGTGTCCATTGCCCAGCCGACACACCCGCGGAGGGTTCAGTTACATTATTTTTGTCGGCTTTCGAGTACATAACTTCCCAGTCAAAAGCTCCTCATGTCAGAGCTGACATATCCGCTTGGAAATTCCAAAGTTACTTAACAGTGATGACAAAATTAAATACATCAAATTGGTAAGCAAACAAATGCAAATGTTCAACATTGGAATTCCCAAATGTGTATTCATCAATGAAAGTTGCATAAATACCGCCTAGGCAGGTAGATGAAGCGTGAACAACAAACATATATATTAACATAAATAACACAATTAAAAGTTGAGATTTATTTTTATAGAAAAAACAAAATTCATCAATTTAATTTTAAAGTCTGACACGGAAGCCATAATTCACTGTTGATTTATATTATGAGCAAAAAAAAATCAATAATTAAAATAAGTTGTTGTGTCTTAGTCGTCTCCAGGTCCTGTTTATGTAGTGTGTTTAAGTGTAAACAAATAAAACTCCACTATTTTGAAATTTGTTTCTTCTCAGATATATTTCGGGTTCCTTCTGAATCCGTCTTCAGGGAAAAGTCAACGCGTCTTGCTTATCAGCTGTGGAGTTTGAAACTTTTTGAACTGGTTTACTAGTAAACACAAATGAGTTTAGTGATTGATCTTACTCAACGGATAAGCGACCTTTTGAGATTTCGATCGAATATTTTTATTCCCAACTATTCGATTTGCTTTTGTGAAGAAGAGGTTCAAAGTAGGGTTGTCGATATATCTCAAAATATCAATATTGGTTATATCAAAAATCAAAAATTCCAATATCGATATTTGATATATCGTGTCTAAAAAATATCGATATATCTATAATATCGTTGTTTTCTAAAGCTTACAAAAGAACTGAAAAGCTATTAAAGATCGTCTACACCATAAGACCACTAAAGTGAAAGTGGCCGTTTTATCTGAAGTTTCCAATTGCATACCTGTATGAATAAATGGCTTAGTTTTCTGAAATAAAAGTATATATTTAGAGTAACTTAGTAGTGAAGTTTTTTTTTTCATTAAACCTTAAAGACTAACACATTTAACTCACTAAATAATATCAAGTGGCAGATAGATTTTTCATATAGATTGTAGGTTGCTCTTTACCAATAGTGGTTTGACAATGATTTTAAGAAAACCCGCTGCTTAATGTGTTCCCCAGTCATTCTGCTGCGGGTGTCGGAAACCACTAGTTTGATTGCGGATGCCATCCGCTCAGATGGTCCTGAACTTCCAGGCGCAATTAAGTATCGAAATGCAATTTCTGACAGCCTGGGCCATTCATCCATATGAGCTCGCCAATAAGTAATTGGGTTCATGTCGTGGGCCAAGTTGGCTTTATCTAAGTACTCGCTCATCTCTTTAGAGGTTTATTCGGTAAAATGTGGGGCAGTGCGACATCTTTAGTGCCCTCCCACACTGATACCTCACCAGCATATGTTATAGTCTGAAAAAAACATTTGACATTTGAATTAAAAACATCTGTTTTCAAGATCTAATAGAAGCACATACCTTTGACTGACTTGGTTGGTATTGTTTGTGTTGGGGTAAATCGTTCCCAGTTTCGGAAATTATAGCGCGCATTGCATTTGCAACGGAAAGTCTTGTTGTAAAGTACGACTTTTTAAAGCGTGGATCCAATATCGAGGCTTTTGCAAGCATCTGGTTGGATTTACTTATAGAAAGACGTCTTTCTGAAGCTTTTTGAAACAGTTCCTTTGCTGTCTCTCCCAACTCTGTTTCCACTTCAACTTTAGCTAGTTTTCGAAGCATTAATGTAGTAAGAGGAATTACCAAACTTATGGTGACATATTTTTCCCCGCTTACATTTTCAGTCACTTCTTTGAAGGGGAGCAATAATTTAATTAGATCTCGCGTGATGTTTAGCTCATATCCGGTAAGCATTTCCGGACATTTTCCAGCTCTGCTCGCAGCGTTGCGCTTTAATAAAACAGCTGACACTAGTTCGGACATCTTTATAAAAGACATCATCATGTCTAATGATGAGTTCCATCTGGTATCAACGTCTTGAAGCAGAGTGCATACACATCCTTCTGGAATGTTAGCTTCTATTTGAAGCTTCCTTAGCTCGTCCATAGCCAGGAAAATGTGCTTAAAAAATGTCACGATTCCCTTAATGTGAATAATCACGTCCGAATATTGTTTTAAATTTTTTACAACTTCTTCAACAACAAGATTTAGGGTATGAGCCTTCATGGTATATGGTGGTGTGGTTGTACAAATAGTTTGGCGGCTGCAACCATATTTGCAGCGTTGTCTGTTGTTAATCTGACTCCTTTGTTTTCTCCTATTCCAAAGAGCTCGGTCGTCTCTCTGAGAACCTCGCATATATGTTGCGAGGTATGGGACTGAAATGTATAAGCATATTTTTATATGAAGATATGGGTAAATGTATAATAAATTCTGAATTCAGTTGAATACTGAAGATTGCTTTCGCATTACCTGAGACATCCTAACGGCTGCTAGGGAAATATTCTCCAAGCAATATTCCCTCATGTAATGGGCTGTTACTGTAAGAAAGCCTCTAGTGGAATTAGTAATAGTTACTAAGTCACATGTAAAGGCAAAGAATTTGATATTTTCAAATTCCGCCTTTACTTTATTCATCGACAGCAAGTATTTGGATTCAATCATGGACGTTAACTGAAAACAAATGACTCAAATTAAAAACATATTACCAAAGTATCTTTTGATTATGAGGAAGAATAATTAATTAATTAAGAGTAGAATAATACCTTTGTACGAGATGGTAACTTATATTGTGGAACACATGTGGTCATCAATTTTTTAAGCCCATCCCTCTCCACGCAACGAACAGGTAAATTATCTTTACACACCATGTAAACTACGGCTGCAGTAATTTCTTTGGACATCGGTCCATTTTCTATTATAATAAAACAGTCGTCATTAGTTAGTTCATATGTGCTTATATCTTATATTTACCGCTATACACAGCCCTGGATCTAAAGCACTCCACTATGGTTGGTTGGTCAGACTCTGTTGCATTAACGCTCTCGGACTCTAGTGCAGCCAGTGATTCAGCATTGAAGTTGGAGTATCTACAAAATAGATATTGTATTGGAGCGCTTGGATTTTAGGTGCGATTTTAAGTTGGTTGTATTACCACTTGTTTTGACTGTCTTGCCACATAATTTGCATGTGGAACTGTTCCTATCTTTTTTCTTAAAGAGCTCTCTAAAATCCATTTTTTTTTCATTGAAACGACACAAATGCACTACGCGGCCAAATTTAGTGTGACCAAAGTCATTTTTGCGATATATCGTCTCTAAAAATATCGATATTCGATTTTATCGGCACAAAAAATATCGTATCGAAATAACCCTTATCGTCTAGCTAAAATATCGATATATCGATAAAAATATTGACAACCCTAGTTCAAAGCGAACAAACATTTGTTTGCGTGTCCAAAGCGCTCAACACACTCAAAGAGAAAAGTTCTCATACAGAAAGCAGGTTTCCTACCAATATTAATTAAATCGTTACTTTCGAGTATTTTCAGTAAATTACTACAATAGAATAGAAATACAAGTAAACTTAGCAAAAATATTGTAATGCATTCAAATTAGAGCCCTTCACAAGCTCACACTGAATCATATTAACAGTAGGCAATCACACTGTGCACACTTTTAAACTAACTCATATGTCGAAACGAAACAACTCACTTAAAACAATTTTTCATTTGCTTCAAAGATTTATTGAGTCAAAGTAAAGCTGTCGTGTGATTCTTGTCATCTCGTGTATCTCGATTTCACACTGTAATAGAAATACTTAAGTTTCAGTTCGTGTTAACAGAGTTGAGTTCGTTGTCATTTCCCACAAATAACTTTTAAATTATTGAAAATGGAGCAGAATTCTTGTAATGTAAGAATCAGGGGTGCCACAGAAATCACTAGCGATTTGGCTTCCAGCGACTTATCAAATTGCCTGAATATTTTCGCCATGACACAGAACTTCGAGCGATTCGAATATTTCACAAATCCATTCGAACTTCACGGCGTAGGGTAGACACCTTGCAAATGCTAATTTGAGATATATTATTTATGCGTTTAAGCTAATACTTTAACTTTAAATTTTATTCAGCCTTTTTAAAATTTATTTTCTTGATGTGAGCTTAGTTTTACTTAATTTCCAAAAAATAAATTAAATCTACCGACCGCTAAACTAAAGATGTGATCTCGTTCGAAAGGCAAAATCAATGTGAATAAAAGAATCGATTTAATTTAAGAAAAGCTGATGACAATCAAAGATTTAAGGATGATGCAAATCCGTACGGAGACTATAGATCGCAGCCAGTCAAACTATCGTGTTGAAAAGAGCACTTGGAAAGAACTGAATCTGTTTTTGACAATTCAACCAACAGGCAAAATCCTGCAGGTTGCTCCAGTTGCTTGAAAATAATCTTGGGCCCGCTTGATTCAATTCAAGCAATCAGAAGAAAGATTGGCCAGATGCAAGGTTAATTAGTCATATTGTGAGCCGTCCTTATGCTCCTTCATTAACACCCTGGTCTTCCGATTGATGCTTTCCCCTTAAAATTTATTAACAAATAGCAATTTCAGAAGAATAATACAATTAACTTGCATTTTTGTTTATACTCGTGTTTATTTTGACGTCATGTATGTATTTGCCGTCCACTTTATTGGCGGCGTTGCCACTTTTTATACCCTTGCAAAGGGTATTATAATTTTGCCCAGAAGTTTGCAACGCATAGAAATATTCATTTCCGACCCCATAAACCATATATATTCTTGATATATATTCTTGACGAGCTGCGTCGATTGAGCTTTGTCCTTCCGTCTGTCTGTCTGTTTCTACGCGAACTAGTCTCTCAGTTTTAAAGCTATCGAGCTGAAATTTTGCACAGAGTCTTCTTTTTGCTGCACACTACTAATATGTCGGAACCGACCGGATCGGATGACTATCTTCATAGCTCCCATAGGAACAATCGGTCGGAAAACTAGTTTTAGTATGAAAAACTTTTTTCTTTTAAATGGAAACGACTCCAAATTTGTAACCGTAGGTTTTATATGTTTTTTTTATAATTATACCAAGTTTTATTAAAATCAGACAACTATATGGTATAGCTGCCATACAAACGATAGGTCTAAAAACAGTCTTAGTTAGAAAAACTTTTTTGTTTTTAATGGTAGCATGCTATTTTGTATTTGTTTGTTTCTCGTGCTCTTACACAATTCTACGAGTTTTTGTCCAAATCGGATGACTATATCATATAGCTCCTATACGAACGATCGGTCGAAAAATGGGAAAAAAGTATTTTTTGAAAATATTTAAGCGAGCAAGGGTATAATAACTTCGGCACAGACGAAGTTAGCTCAGCTTTCTCGTTTTAATCTCAGTACTAAAGGTACTCAGACACTAATCGACAAAATGGAAGTCGATCTTCCCCCAATCAACTTTTTTTAAAGAATTTTGGTCCGCTAAACATGAAAATCGACATGAAAAAAAATCTGTCTAATAGTTATCGAGATATTATCGATAAACCATTTTTTCAATTTTTTCACAAGATGCATCCACTTAAGCTCACATAACTTTGTTATATTTGCACAGATTGAAGAGTGCACAAAAATTTTTAAAAGAAAACACTTGGCCAAAAGTTTGGTTTTCAGACAAAAATGTGATACGGTGAGTGCTTTTATTGCTATGGGCTCAAAGGTACGAAAAAATAAACAAACTTTTTTCTAAATTAAACAATTTATCGGAATTAAAATGCTTTTAAATGCACATGGATAACAAAAATTTGTGTTTTTTTAAAATTCGAACTTAATGTATTTAATTTGCTTTAAGAAAAGCCCACAAACACAAAAATCGGACATGAAATGGCTTTTTTTTAAAACTTTTTAACACCATTGATAAAAATGTTGATGATGTCTATGATGAGGATGTTGAAGTAGATGACGTATCTAAAGATACAGTTAAGCGTATTCCTTTAAAACCCGAAGGAATTAAGGAATTTTTAGGGAAGCCGTTTGAGCATTTTGTAACGAGAAATACATAAGATTTTTTTGAACGGTTTAACTTTTCAACGGACTTTTTGTATGTTTCACCGGATAGATGGAGTTATAATGATAACTATAATCAAGCATCAAAACTTTTTTATAATTTAAGAATTGTTAGCGACACAACAGAAAGAGGCGTAAAAATGTTCGAAGAACATAATAAAGTACTGACTAAAGACGTACAGAATAAGCAATACTTACTACAAATTATAATTGACTATAAAAAAAATTTCCGTGTCACACTAAAATATGCTTAACATCCAAAACAAAAATATTAATAATTAATTTTTGTACAATTCTGTTTGTATGTTAAATATTAATAAAATAAGAACGGTTACTTATTGTCGTAGAATGTAAATAAATAACCTAAAACAATTTTAAAAGAGGTTAATGCTCTTTATTAGTAATAAAACCATTAATATCTCAAATAAGAGCATGCAAGAGTATAAAAACAGCCACAGCGGCATCAGAATAAAAACTAAAGTTTTGTCTATTTTCACCAAAAAAAATTTTAAAAATGCCATTTCATGTCCGATTTTTGTGTTTGTGGGCTCTTCTTAAAGTAACTTAAATACTTTAAGTTCGAATTTTAAATAAACACAAAATTTTGTTATCCATGTGCATTTAGAAGCATTTTAAGGTAATTGTTTACTACAGCTACCCCACACCAAAAATTCTGAAAAAAGTATCCTCGATGGACCGCGAATTTACAAGAATTATGACGTCTTCAGATCGCGGGGGACTCTCGCGGTTCTAATGGTAAAAATTCTTTGAAAGTTGAATTTTTTTGTTTAAAAAAAGAGTGTTTTTTGCCTTTACTGTCATTTATAAATTGAAAAAATTGTTTCTGGTAAGCAAAATATTCGTTGTAAACTCTGACCACCAATCACATCGACGAAAAATGAGTTGCCCAAGTTGCGTTAATACGCTAATGAAGTTTTTCGCTAAGTCGGATGAGGAGATAATGCAATTTGTGGAAGATCACGGCTGCATTTTAAAGTCAAAAACGTGTCCAAAATGCGGTTCAAAGTGCACGGCAGCGAATGGACGTTTCCTGTGTAGGAAGATATTGACCGTCCAGAAAGGAGCTCATAAGACACTGCTGGAAATAATCCAGAATCCCATCGCCGCAGGAACCACAATAATGTCAGATTGTTGGAAGGCGTACAATTGCCTGGAGGAAGAGGGATTTACACATGAAACTGTAAATCACTCAAAAAACTTTGTTGATCCCACAACTAAAGCGCACACGCAGAATATCGAAAGGCTTTGGAGAGACATGCGGTCACAGCTTCCTAAATTCGGAAGGAAAAAAGAGCATTACATAGGATACCTGGCGAAGTTTCAGTTTTTCAAAAAGTTCCCGGATCACTCCCAGAGAATCCACCAACTATTTTTGGAAATCGGGAAGCTTTACAACCCAAATAAGTGCAACATAATTAATAATGTGGAATTTTCCGAGGTAAGTCATTTTAATAGTCATGAATGCGCCGCAGGCAAAATTTGTTTAAAAAGAAGCACAGGCAATAATTAAAAAAAAAAATCGCGCGATTTTGCCTGCGGCGCATTCATGCCTTTAGCTATGTACAACTATTCAATTACCACTGCCTAATTTAACAAAAACTGCACAAGAAGAGGGAGAGGAAGAAGCGGTCGAAGGATTGGAACAGGAGGAAGGGGTGGAAGGATTGGAACAGGAGGAAGGATTGGATGAGGAGGAAGCGGCGGAAGGATCGTAAAGAGGTATAGCCTCTGTGGTGAGTATCTTAAAACTATATTTGATAGTCAATGGCATTAACATTTATTTTCCAGCGACCATCTCACATTGTTGAGCACATGTGGACTAAGCTTTCTGGGGAAACCACATAAAAAACAAGAAAGAAAGTCGGTCAAGCCCGACTATAACATACTCTGTACCAAGAAATTTTGTCTTTTGATCATAACTCGAAAACCGTTCATCCGATCTTCTTCATTCCTTTGGCGGATCGATAAGTTATTCTAATAATCATATCTTCCTCATATCTTTACTACCGTTCATCCGATCTTTACGATTTCTTTGGCAAATCGAACAAAAATTTTTATTAGAAAATATGTCCAGAAGGAACAAGCCATCTATCTTCAAAACTGTGGGAGATATGACGTTTTTTCCATATTGCGAGGGCGGGAGGGGGCGTGGCCAAAATTGAAAATAAACTTGATCTGCCGGCAGACATAAGAAGCATATGTCCCATACATGTCAAACCTCTATCTCTTACCATCTCTGAGATCTGTGCGTTCATACGGACAGACGGACAGACGGACATGGCTATATCGACTCGGCTGTTGATGCTGATCAAGAATATATATACTTTATGGTGTCGGAGATGCTTCCTTCTGGATGTTACATACTTTTGCACAAACTTATAATACTCTATGTACCTACGGTACAGAGTATAAAAACGCGCCTTGAACTATACCTCAAATTGGTGGTGTGGAAAATAGTTTACAGCAGTTTCATCCAATGTATAGCACCATTTTCATACTAGGAAACGAAGAAAAAGTCGGTAAATAGCACACCTATACAAATAAATATAAATTATTTTTGAGAAATAATGACAGTTAAGGCAAAAAACAATCTATTTTTTAAACAAAAAAAATGCAACTTTCAAATAATTTTTACCATTGAACCGCGGGAGTCCCCCGCGATCTGAAGACGTCATAATTCTTGTAAATTCGCGGTCCATCGAGGATATTTTTTTCAGAGTTTTTGGTGAGGGGTAGCTCTACTAAACAATTACCCATTTTAATTCCGATAAAATGTTTAATTTAGCAAAAAATTTGATTTTTTTCGTACATTTGAGTCCATAGCAATAAAAGCACTCACTCTATCACATTTTAGTCTGAAAACCAAACTTTTGGCCAAGTGTTTTCTTTTAAAAATTTTTGAGCACCCTTCAATCAGTGCAAATATAACAAAGTTATGTAAGTTTAAGTGGATGCATCTTGTAAAAAAAACCAAAAACAGGGTTTATCGATAATATCTCTATTTGACAGATTTTTTTTATGTCGATTTTCGTGCTCAGCGGACCAAAATTCTTTCGAAAAAGTTGGTTGGGGGAAGATCAGCTTCCATTTTGTCGATCAGTGTCTGAGTTCCTTTAGTACTGAGATTAAAAGAGGTTAATGCCTTTTATTAGTTATAAAACGATTAATATTAGTCGTACAAAAATGTAAAACCTCATTTTGGAAAGGTAAGATTACATAGAATACGATAATTTTAAAGAAATGTAGCTGTTAGATTTTTAGAGTTGTTTCAACTAGTTTTATGGAGAAAATGGAAGAAAAATTCATTTTTTTTCAACTTAAGGGCTGTTGAGCGACCTCTAAACATTCATCAATCTGCGTGAAACTTTATATTTTTTAGTTTTACATTAAATCAAATGATTTTGGGCTATGAGAGCTAGAAAAAAAAATAGAGGCCGAGCCGAAGTTTGTATACCCTTTCAGCACGTTTTTAACTAATTTGAAGGACATGTCCACTGATAACAAACAAGATTTTCCCAATAAGACTACTCTTCTGCCTCTACTTTTGTATGACGGTTATACCATATAGATGTCCGATTTCGACCAAATTTGGCAGAATTATGCAGAAGCATTAAAAACTAGTTAATACGGAGTCGGAGATGTTTGCATTAAAAACAAAAAAAATTTTCTCACTAGAACTAGTTCTTCGACCGATCGTTCCTATGGCAGCTATATGTTATAGTCATCCGATCCGGCTGGTTCCGACAAATGTCCAGCGTATTTGGACCAGAAGACTTCGTGCAAGGTTTGTTGGCGATAGCTTTAAAACTGACAAAGGGGAGGTAGCATAGAAACAGACGGACAGACGGACATGGCTATATCGACTCAGCTCGTCATGCTGATCAAGAATATATAAATACTTTATGTGGTCGGAAATGCTTCCTTCTATGCGTTACATACATCAGCACAATTTCAATATACCCTCTGCAAGGATATAACAACTTTTCTAAAAAGAGCGACCCTACTGGACATCCTCCAGCTGCTGCTGTGGTTTTGGGCCTTTGGTGAAGGCGATGCCGGTGCCAGTCTGCACAGGCTGCTGCTGTTGTCCTGGGCCTATGAGCTCAGACGTGGCTGGTGCGGGTCCTCGCACAGGCTGCTGCTGTTTTGTTTATACCACGTTCCTAATCAGAGCGGTGTATACAGTGCACCTGGACAATCTGACAGGCAGTTCTTCTTCCTCTTGGGGATTTCCTGAATTGTGGGTATCAGAATTGTTTTAGGTTTGCATATATTTTGAATCGTGTGAATCGGGTACATGTGTACCTGTGGGCTTGCGTAGTTCGCTTTTAAGAAAATCGAGCTCTTACCAGAGCTTGAATGCTGAATTGTAAGGTGGTGGCTTAGAGTCATTTAATAGTTTTTGTAGGTGACAAATTCTTTTCGGAATTTTATGTCTACGGCCACCTCTTTTTCTATTACGTTTTTCACCTTTATTATTCATCCATTACACGTTTTCATAGCCACACAGTCACTGAACTCACTCAGATTTGTTCACTTGTTGATTTTTATCGTCTCCTGACCCTTGTCTAAGTCGACCTCCAACTATAAGTCTTGATTTTTGCGGCGAGGCACCATGTGCACTCTTTTATTGTCAATGTTATTCTAATTTTCGTTTTGCTTAGGCTAAGCGTACATTGATATATTCTTATGAGAATTATGTATGTGTGTGTTTTGGTTTCTCCAGTCTTTCCCAAAGGAGGTCTGAGTACTTTGTTGAATGGCTTGGTACTTTTACAGGTCTCACAGTGGTTTACGTACTATATTCTTTGACATAATTTACAAGACTTGGTATTATTAACGCCTCACTCTTTCGAGTGTCTTGTTTATGCCGGCATGAGAAGCAAGAGGATTATCATGGAAAATTTTTAGGGCCAAAGGCACCAATTCGAATGGCAGCCATAGCTTCCAAACCAAATCGTCGGCTATTCGGTCTCCAGAAGCGTGCTCAGAACGGCGATAGAAAAATCTGTTTAGAGGAGGCATTATTTTATGCTACCTTTTATGCGAAATTGTTTAAACAAATGATCATGAAGTATGCGTACATGAAAGCATAACACAGATAGGGTTTAGTTTTGGCAGAATGATGATATGTTGGTTTGTTGTGGGCCATTCTTCTTTGCTTATTTGTGAATTTACTGGGGTTTATTATCCGGCCGTCTTTCCTTACTGCAGTCAAAACATAACTTTTTTGTCTGAGTTTCCTCCTACACGTTTCGGCAAGTATATTGCCTTCCTCAGGGAGTCTGTATTTAATGTAAACATGAAGCACAATTAAACTTAGATACAAAACAAAATAGTTTCTAAATTTTAGGTACCTATTTTAGTCGTCATCCTAGATTTGTTGTATTGCACTGTTGTTTGTGTTTGTTTATTGGTTTGATTGTCATGTTATTATAATTGTCTGTATTTTTAGGTTGATTAAATGCTCCTCTCGCGATCGCGGCTGCATATATGAAATTTGTCTGCTCGATATCCTCTTTATGATTTAGCGCTCGATCTCCATTCTCTTGTATTCGCAAGCTCTCCAATGTCATCCGCGTCTTCCATCTGTGTTCCATGTCCAAAACTGTTGCGTTTTCGAAGTCAGCTGTGTGGCCTCGTTTTGTTTATGTGCAGTGCCAGGGCTGTTGTTGTTTTTCCTTTTTGAACGTCTCTTTTATGCTCACTGATTCGTGTACTCAGAGAGCGCTTTGTAGTTCCTATGTAGGTCCCGTTGCAGTTTTGTCCGTCTCTTCCCGTACATTTTATTCTTTTTTATTCTGTCTTTCATATTCGTAAATAGTCGTCTTGTGCTGTATGTCCATTGTCCTGAGTTTTTCTATCGATTCTTCCAATATTTTTCCATTATATCGTCCAATATATAAATATATATAATATATATTAAAACACAGGACAATGGACATACACATAAAACACCTTTCGAAATATGTAGACGATATAATCTGTATTATAAAGGCCAAAGATATCGATGCAATTTTAGAAACATTAAACAAACAACACCGACGAATGCAATTCACTGTTGAAAGAGGGGAAAAAAAAAAACTAGCATATCTTGACATGGAAATCACTAGGGAAGATGAAATCTTAACGTTCGATTGGTACACCAAACCCATGGCTTCAGGCAGAGTAATAAATTACAGCTCTAACCACCCACCAAACCAAAAAATAAACACAGCGAAAAACATGATCAGAAAAGTGTACACTATTTGTGATGAAAAACACAGACCTAAAAACTACATTAAAATTAAGAAAACACTTTTAAAAAACAACTACCCCGAAAAACTCATAAATAGATTGATAACAGAAACCACCAACAAACTAAGCAAAAATCTAACCAGGGAAAAGAATGCGGAAAAAGAAACAAAGAAGTTCTTAAGTATACCTTTTATACCAAATGTCACTGACAACAAAACATTAACTAAACTGTGGCCTAAACAATTAAAAGAACAGCTGACCAACGCTTACAAACCACACAACAGCACAAGACGACTATTTACGAATATGAAAGACAGAATAAACGAGAGCGTAAGTTAAAGTCGGCCCTGCCCGACTTCGAAATACCCGTTACTCAGCTCAGCTCGGATAAGTATGCAACATTTTTTTTAACTCAGCCATTTATTATCCGATCCTTTTGAAAATTTGTGAGATTGTAGATATTGGCCACATAGACTACACTGCAAAATCTGAGCACGATATCTTAAAAATTGTGGGAGTTATTTTATTGCGGGGGCGGGAGGGGGCGTGGCCAAAATTTGAAGCAAACTTGATCTGCCTACAGACAATACTAGCTTACATATAAAATTTGGTTGCTCTAGCTCTTCTAGTCTCTGAGATCTAGATGTTCATACAGACGGACGGACGGACGGACGGACGGACGGACAGTCTATGTGGCCAATATCTACAATCTCACAAATTTTCATAAGGATCGGATAATAAATGGCCGAGTTAAAAAAATGTTGCATACTTATCCGGGATGAGCTGAGTAACGGGTATTTCGAAGTCGGGCAGGGCCGACTTTAACTTACGCTCTCGTTACTCTACGAGTAGCGGGTATAAAAAGGAAGACACCAACAAAGTAGTGTACGAAATAAAATGTACGGGAAGAGACGGACAAAACTGCAACGGGACCTACATAGGAACTACAAAGCGCTCTCTGAGTACACGAATCAGTGAGCATAAAAGAGACGTTCAAAAAGGAAAGACCACAACAGCTCTGGCACTGCACATAAACAAAAGAGGCCACACAGCTGATTTTGAAAACGCAACAGTATTGGACATGGAACACAGATGGAAGACGTGGATGACATTGGAGAGCTTGCGAATACAAGAGAAAGGAGATCGAGCGCTAAATCATAAAGAGGATATCGAGCAGACAAATTTCATATATGCAGCAGCGATCGCGAGAGGAGCATTTAATCAACAACACAGACAATTATAATAACATGACAATCAAACCAATAAACAAACACAAACAACTAGAGGTGGAGAACTATCGATAGTCGGCACAATCGATAGTCAGCGATAGTTTTTTACAAACCATCGATAACTATCGATAGTTTTCGATAGTATATTAATTTGAACATAAAAGTGTACTAAGTTCCAAAAATTGTGAGCGTTGTAAATAAAATTCCAACAAATATATTACAAAAAAGGTATTCCATTTATTTCATTAGGAATACAATTTTAAATATTAGTCATAACTTTCATTTTTAAGATTGTTCCTTATCTTTTTAGGTATTTTAAAAGCAAAAAAATACATTTCATTTCTAATAATGTTAAAATTAAAGGCGATAAGTCATATATTAAATTGGTTTTCAATTATGTTTCTTATTCTGTTAGCCAAAGATTTTTGTTTAAAAATAACAACATATTAATGTTTTTTTCTTTTAATTGAGTACGGCGATCGGAAACTATTTGTCCGGCTTTACTGAACATGCGTTCGGACTCAACTGAAGTAGCAGGTACACATAAATATTTAAACATTAACATTTTAATAAGGTCAAGTTCCGTTTCGTTAACCTAAAAATACAAAAATTTTTAGTTTTTTTGAATAAGAAAATTCGAATATAAGAAGACTTACTTTTATCCACTGCAGTGGATTAGTGTCCTGTGATGCAACAGGTCTTTCCAGATATTGCCGTTTAAGAAGTATGGCATCACTTCGACTGTTGGTGGTTTTCTCCATAGCTTTTTCTTCAACAAAATAAAAAAACATTGAATTCATTTTTTGATCGCCAACCGCCAGATTCGAATTGTGTTGCAGTTTTTGCTGAGATATATTGACGAGTTCGTTTTCTAAAAGCACTGATGCTTGCTCAGCATTAAAATCATAATGAAACCCGATTTTTTTAAACCTCGGGTCCAATAAAGTGCATATTCTTGTGATGCTTTTCTCTTCATATTTAAAAAGTCTTTTCTTTATGGACTGAAGTAAATTATAATGCAGCATTTGCCCTTCGGGCGTATTCAACTCTGCTGTTAATTGCTCAACTTTGCGGTACAGTCCATACACAATTGGTATTATTAATGAAACTGTAACATATTTGCCGCCGGAAATTCTTTCAGTGGCATTTTGAAAATATGCCAATATATTACAGACGTCCTTTAATATATTTATTTCGTTGGCAGTAAACGGCAGCGGTGCATTTGGTATGGCTAATAAAACTTTTGATAATACAGCATTTGATTTTACTATGCGATCAATCATGAAATAAAAACTATTCCACCTAGTAGGCGTTTCCTGCAACAAGCTATAGGGCGTGTCCGAGTTTTGGGCTAATTTAAATTTTTCGCCTGCAATGGCGCTTTGCTTAAAAAATTTTACAATTGTTTTACATTTAGCAAATAGCGTTTTTAAGCATAAATTGTCTTTTTCAATTTTTAAGCCCTCTTGCACAACTAGATTCAAACTATGCGCAAAACATGGCAGATTGCGAATCTTTAAAATGTCGCATGCCTTTAACATTGAGCTGGCATTATCTGTTACAATGCACACGGTTTTTCCCAAAACATTGAAATCGTTTAAAATGGCTTTCAATGTGTCATCAATGTTTTGTGCCGAGTGATTAGTTGGATCATTAAGTTTTACTGTGGCAAGTGACGCTGTTTTAACTTCAAAACTATCAACAAAATGGCATGTCACTGTTAAAAAAGCATCACTTGCCTTCGATGTCCAACAATCACATGTGACAGCAACACTCGTTGTGTCTTTTAATTTAATTTTCAACTTGGCTGTACTCTCTTCAAACATATCTTTCATCAGCACATCTCTAATATGTGTTTTGCTGGGAATTTTGTATCTCGGGTCTAGGATTTGAGAATACTCAATGAATCCTTCGTTTTCGACAACGTTGAACGGCTGCACATCCGTTGCAATCATCTTTGTTAATGCTTTATCGATGTCCCTCTTCCGCTTTGAATTGCTGTCGTATAGAAAGGCTCTTTTGAAATATGAAGAAATCGAGTGCATGCTCGACCTTGCGCTGCTGCTTGTTGACGCACCCAAACTTGATTCATTGGAGTCCGTTGCATGTATGTTACCATCGGTTTGGAAAACAGGATCATCCAATCCTGGATGAAATCTTTTTAAGTGGTCTTTTAAATTTGATGTGTTACCGCTTGTCTTATATTCTCTTCCACAGTTCAGACATTTGGCAAGTTTTTTGTCCTCAGACCTCTTGAAGTATTTCCACACTACCGAAATACCTTTCTTTCGTTTGGGTGCTTCAATTTTATTTGTGCTATTTGCATCCGAGTCACCGCTGCTGCATTCACATGGCACGTTAGCCTCACTGCTGGGTGCAGGCGAACTGCGTCGTTTTGCTTAAATTAAACCAAAACTTTTTGAATACTTCAAATAAAACATATGTACATCAAATATTACCTTTTTCGGCTCTAGTCAGGAACTTATCCATGTCGGAAACAAATACACACGTTTATTTAGGTGACGCTCAATTATTTTGCAATTTATTTTCTATTCTGAAAGCTGCCGCTGCCAATTGCGCTCTTTTCTGTGATGGGCGACTCCTCGTTCAAAACTATCGAAAACCATCGATAGTGCAGCACTACTATCGATGGCGTTTCGATAGTGACAAACCATCGATAGTGTCGATAGTACTATCGATAGTTCTCCACCTCTACAAACAACAGTGCAATACAACAAATCTAGGATGACGACTAAAATAGGTACCTAAAATTTAGAAACTATTTTGTTTTGTATGTAAGTTTAATTGTGCTTCATGTTTACATTAAATACAGACTCCCTGAGGAAGGCAATTTACTTGCCGAAACGTGTAGGAGGAAACTCAGACAAAAAAGTTATGTTTTGACTGCAGTAAGGAAAGACGGCCGGATAATAAACCCCAGTAAATTCACAAATAAGCAAAGAAGAGTGGCCCACAACAAACCAACATATCATCATTCTGCCAAAACTAAACCCTATCTGTGTTATGCTTTCATGTACGCATACTTCATGATCATTTGTTTAAACAATTTCGCATAAAAGGTAGCATAAAATAATGCCTCCTCTAAACAGATTCTTCTATCGCCGTTCTGAGCACGCTTCTGGAGACCGAATAGCCGACGATTTGGTTTGGAAGCTATGGCTGCCATTCGAATTGGTGCCTTTGGCCCTAAAAATTTTCCATGATAATCCTCTTGCTTCTCATGCCGGCATAAACAAGACACTCGAAAGAGTGAGGCGTTAATAATACCAAGTCTTGTAAATTATGTCAAAGAATATAGTACGTAAACCACTGTGAGACCTGTAAAAGTACCAAGCCATTCAACAAAGTACTCAGACCTCCTTTGGGAAAGACTGGAGAAACCAAAACACACACATACATAATTCTCATAAGAATATATCAATGTACGCTTAGCCTAAGCAAAACGAAAATCAGAATAACATTGACAATAAAAGAGTGCACATGGTGCCTCGCCGCAAAAATCAAGACTTATAGTTGGAGGTCGACTTAGACAAGGGTCAGGAGACGATAAAAATCAACAAGTGAACAAATCTGAGTGAGTTCAGTGACTGTGTGGCTATGAAAACGTGTAATGGATGAATAATAAAGGTGAAAAACGTAATAGAAAAAGAGGTGGCCGTAGACATAAAATTCCGAAAAGAATTTGTCACCTACAAAAACTATTAAATGACTCTAAGCCACCACCTTACAATTCAGCGTTCAAGCTCTGGTAAGAGCTCGATTTTCTAAAAAGCGAACTACGCAAGCCCACAGGTACACATGTACCCTCAGTTCACACGATTCAAAATATATGCAAACCTAAAACAATTCTGATACCCACAATTCAGGAAATCCCCAAGAGGAAGAAGAACTGCCTGTCAGATTGTCCAGGTGCACTGTATACACCGCTCTGATTAGGAACGTGGTATAAACAAAACAGCAGCAGCCTGTGCGAGGACCCGCACCAGCCACGTCTGAGCTCATAGGCCCAGGACAACAGCAGCAGCCTGTGCAGACTGGCACCGGCATCGCCTTCACCAAAGGCCCAAAACCACAGCAGCAGCTGGAGGATGTCCACTAGGGTCGCTCTTTTTAGAAAAGTTGTTATATCCTTGCAGAGGGTATATTGAAATTGTGCTGATGTATGTAACGCATAGAAGGAAGCATTTCCGACCACATAAAGTATTTATATATTCTTGATCAGCATGACGAGCTGAGTCGATATAGCCATGTCCGTCTGTCCGTCTGTTTCTATGCTACCTCCCATTTGTCAGTTTTAAAGCTATCGCCAACAAACCTTGCACGAAGTCTTCTGGTCCAAATACGCTGGACATTTGTCGGAACCAGCCGGATCGGATGACTATAACATATAGCTGCCATAGGAACGATCGGTCGAAAAACTAGTTGTAGTGAGAAAATTTTTTTTGTTTTTAATGCAAACATCTCCCAACTCCGTATTTACTAGTTTTTAATGCTTCTGCATAATTCTGCCAAATTTGGTCGAAATCGGACATCTATATGGTATAACCGTCATACAAAAGTAGAGGCAGAAGAGTAGTCTTATTGGGAAAATCTTGTTTGTTATCAGTGGACATGTCCTTCAAATTAGTTAAAAACGTGCTGAAAGGGTATACAAACTTCGGCTCGGCCTCTATTTTTTTTCTAGCTCTCATAGCCCAAAATCATTTGATTTAATGTAAAACTAAAAAATATAAAGTTTCACGCAGATTGATGAATGTTTAGAGGTCGCTCAACAGTTGAAAAAAAATGAATTTTTCTTCCATTTTCTCCATAAAACTAGTTGAAACAACTCTAAAAATCTAACAGCTACATTTCTTTAAAATTATCGTATTCTATGTAATCTTACCTTTCCAAAATGAGGTTTTACATTTTTGTACGACTAATATTAATCGTTTTATAACTAATAAAAGGCATTAACCTCTTTTAATCTCAGTATAAAGGTACTCAGACACTGATCGACAAAATGGAAGTCGATCTTCCCCCAATCAACTTTTTCGAAAGTATTTTGGTCCGCTGAGCACGAAAATCGACATAAAAAAAAATCTGTCAAATAGAGATATTATCGATAAACCCTGTTTTTGGTTTTTTTACAAGATGCATTCACTTAAACTTACATAACTTTGTTATATTTGCACCGATTGAAGAGTGCTCAAAAATTTTTAAAAGAAAACACTTGGCCAAAAGTTTGGTTTTCAGACAAAAATGTGATAGAGTGAGTGCTTTTATTGCTATGGACTCAAATGTCAGAAAAAAATCAAATTTTTTGCTAAATTAAACATTTTATCGGAATTAAAATGCTTCTAAATGCACATGGATAACAAAATTTTGTGTTTATTTAAAATTTGAACTTACAGTATTTAAGTTACTTTAAGAAGAGCCCACAAACACAAAAATCGGACATGAAATGGCATTTTTAAAATTTTTTTTGGTGAATACAGACAAAACTTTAGTTTTTATTCTGATGCCGCTGTGGCTGTTTTTATACTCTTGCAAGCTCTTATTTGAGATATTAATGGTTTTATTACTAATAAAGGGCATTAACCTCTTTTAAAATTATTTTAGGTTATTTATTTACATTCTACGACAATAAGTAACCGTTCTTATTTTATTAATATTTAACATACAAACAGAATTGTACAAAAATTAATTATTAATATTTTTGTTTTGGATGTTAAGGATATTTTAGTGTGACACGGAAATTTTTTTTATAGTCAATTATAATTTGTAGTAAGTATTGCTTATTCTGTACGTCTTTAGTCAGTACATTATTATATTCTTCGAACATTTTTACGCCTCTTTCTGTTGTGTCGCTAACAATTCTTAAATTATAAAAAAGTTTTGATGCTTGATTATAGTTATCATTATAACTCCATCTATCCGGTGAAACATACAAAAAGTCCGTTGAAACGTTAAACCGTTCAAAAAAATCTTATGTGTTTCTCGTTACAAAATGCTCAAACGGCTTCCCTAAAAATTCCTCAATTCCTTCGGGTTTTAAAGGAATACGCTTAACTGTATCTTTAGATACGTCATCTACTTCAACATCCTCATCATAGACATCATCAACATTTTTATCAATGGTGTTAAAAAGTTTTTAAAAAAAGCCATTTCATGTCCGATTTTTGTGTTTGTGGGCTTTTTTTAAAGCAAATTAAATACATTAAGTTCGAATTTTAAAAAAACACAAATTTTTGTTATCCATGTGCATTTAAAAGCATTTTAATTCCGATAAATTGTTTAATTTAGAAAAAAGTTTGTTTATTTTTTCGTACCTTTGAGCCCATAGCAATAAAAGCACTCACCGTATCACATTTTTGTCTGAAAACCAAACTTTTGGCCAAGTGTTTTCTTTTAAAAATTTTTGTGCACTCTTCAATCTGTGCAAATATAACAAAGTTATGTGAGCTTAAGTGGATGCATCTTGTGAAAAAATTGAAAAAATGGTTTATCGATAATATCTCGATAACTATTAGACAGATTTTTTTTCATGTCGATTTTCATGTTTAGCGGACCAAAATTCTTTAAAAAAAGTTGATTGGGGAAGATCGACTTCCATTTTGTCGATTAGTGTCTGAGTACCTTTAGTACTGAGATTAAAACGAGAAAGCTGAGCTAACTTCGTCTGTGCCGAAGTTATTATACCCTTGCTCGCTTAAATATTTTCAAAAAATACTTTTTTCCCATTTTTCGACCGATCGTTCGTATAGGAGCTATATGATATAGTCATCCGATTTGGACAAAAACTCGTAGAATTGTGTAAGAGCACGAGAAACAAACAAATACAAAATAGCATGCTACCATTAAAAACAAAAAAGTTTTTCTAACTAAGACTGTTTTTAGACCTATCGTTTGTATGGCAGCTATACCATATAGTTGTCTGATTTTAATAAAACTTGGTATAATTATAAAAAAAACATATAAAACCTACGGTTACAAATTTGGAGTCGTTTCCATTTAAAAGAAAAAAGTTTTTCATACTAAAACTAGTTTTCCGACCGATTGTTCCTATGGGAGCTATGAGATATAGTCATCCGATCCGGTCGGTTCCGACATATTAGTAGTGTGCAGCAAAAGAAGACTCTGTGCAAAATTTCAGCTCGATAGCTTTAAAACTGAGAGACTAGTTCGCGTAGAAACAGACAGACAGACGGAAGGACAAAGCTCAATCGACGCAGCTCGTCAAGAATATATATCAAGAATATATATGGTTTATGGGGTCGGAAATGAATATTTCTATGCGTTGCAAACTTCTGGGCAAAATTATAATATCCTTTGCAAGGGTATAAAAAGTAAATACCTTTTTTTAGTTATAAAACGATAAATATTAACCGTACAAAAACGTAAAAACTCATTTTGAAAAGGTAAGATGGCATAAAATACGATAATTTTAAAGAAATGTAGCTGTTTTCGATTTTTAGAGTTGTTTCAACTAGTTTTATGGAGAAAATGGAAGAAAAATGCTTTTTTTTTCCATCTTTAGGGCTGTTGAGCGACCTCTAAACATTCATCAATTTGCGTGAAACTTTATATTTTTTAGTTTTACATCAAATCGAATGATTTTTGGCTATGAGAGCTAGAATTTGCGTCAGAAAATTTTTTCCCACATACATGAGGGCCATTGTCCACACACAACAATTTTTAAATTTAATATACAAAAAATACATTTTTGAATTTCTAAGTATATGTACACTAGAGCGATTCTGACAAAATTCAATTCACGATATTAACTTCTGTAAATTCCAATAGATATGCAATCTGAAAAACTTTCTTTAGTCATATACAGGGTTACCCATATTCGACGGACCCATCTGGCAACGCCATAACTTGACTTGACAGAGATGTCAGATCGCTTAATGACATACCGCGTTTGAAGCGTCAGTCCAAGCAGATTTTTACCATGGAACAATACACGCCACGCGAGCGCTCTGAAATAGTTGAAATTTACATTCAACAGAACAAGTCAATTGTGAAAACTCAACGTGCTTTTAAAAAATTAAAAAATGTGAAAAGTGCGCCTTCTAAGAACACCATTAAGCGTTTATACGAAAAATTTTCGACTGGTGAGGCTCTTTCTAATCCGAAGAGGCCAAATAAAAGTCGACCAAGGCGATCGGCCGAGAATATCGCTGCCGTACGAGCCAGTGTTGAGAGGTCCCCAAGAACATCCCAAAAACGCCGTTCTCAGCAGTTGGGCATGGCTCGGTCCACTTTACAATGGATTATTCGCGTTGATTTGCATTTGTTCCCGTACCAAATTCAATTGACGCAAAGATTGTTGCCTGCAGACAAGCCTCGTCGATTGGAATGGGCCCAAAGAGTCATCGAAATGGCCGAAGATGACGAGCAATTTTGGAACAAAATTATCATGTCCGATGAAGCCCATTTCACATTGAATGGGACCGTAAATAAGCAAAATTGCCGTATTTACGCCACTGAAAATCCTCAGGAGATTCAAGAAGTGCCTCTTCATGACGAAAAAGTCACAGTTTGGTGCGGCGTTAGTGCGAAAACGGTCATTGGGCCGTTTTTCTTCCAAAATGAAAATGGCCATGCTGTTACCATCAACCAGGAGCGTTATCGCGACATGATGACCAATTTTGTGATGCCAATTATTCGTCGAAAGCGTATGAGGCAGTTCTGGTTTCAACAAGACGGCGCTCCACCGCACACAAGTTTCTGAAGATTTTCTGAAGAAATTGTTTCCGGGCCGTTTGATGTCGAAAAGTGGTGATTTGGATTGGCCACCGCGTTCGCCCGATTTGACGCCGCCTGACTTCTTCTTGTGGAGATATTTGAAGTCAAAGGTTTACGTTAACAAGCCAAGGACCGTAGAAGAGCTCAAGGACAACATTCGTGAAGAAATAGCCGCTATTCCGGCCGAAATGTTGGCGAAAACGATGGAAAATGCTGCAAAAAAGGGCACAATACGCCATCAACGCCAGAGGCGGCCATTTGAGAGATATCATATTCAAAAATTGATGTAAACAAATCTACTTGGAACAAATTAAATGATTAAGATTGCCAACCGCCAAATTTTTATTTTTTTCTTTGATTTTTTTAAAAAAAACATGGGTCCGTCGAATATGGGCAACCCTGTATTCATGCAATTTTTGACCTTTTATGAGAAATATAAAAGAGAATTATCTGGTTGGGTTTGTGAAATCGGCCTTCGTCTAAGAAAATCTCCTATTAATAGGAGTCTTCCGTGCAGTGCTGTTTTATGGTAAAGAGCTTACGCTAGATCAATTTATCGCTGGTCATTAAAAACAACTGAAACAAAATTATATTAGGGCTTAATTTATAATAAGTATAGATTTATTGTACAATTAAATGAACATAAATAAAATTCATTATGGTTTCTCAAACTTTATCAGGTCGTCAATCCAACTTTCTCAAAATAGTTGCACGTTGAAATGACAGTTCTTTCCTCGATCATTTGTTCTTAATTTGAAGATTTGTTAACTTCTGAAAAGAAAAGTGCATGTGGGCAAGGCAAACATCTTCAAGTTCTATATACTGCCGACATCTTTTTAAATTCTAAACCAGCTCATCCCTGAAGATACCGGTAGGCACCCAAAAATTACAAAACGCAGTTAGCTTGGTCTTGAACGGAATAACGAAGCGAGTTTCAAGGGCAAAACGGTGCCACCGCTGGTATAAATCCATGTTCCATAAAGTGTCGTTTTTGGTTCGTTTTCCAAGAAGTACATCACTCTCATATAGTTGGATAGCCCCTTGTTACCAACAAAGCAAGGAAGTGTACTGTTGAACAGTGTTTTTCCCAAATCCATGGCAGATCCCAGATTAAATGACACATCAGGACCCCCTATACTGCATGGAAGCAATTAATGACAAATTTGGTGTCCTCCGATTGTGTTGCTAGCTTTACACTTTGTAAAGTATTTGAATATTTTTTTTAGATATTTTGGTAAAAGCTCTTTGCCTACATTGATAATTCAAAAATAAATTTCTGGGAATTTGGAAACTTTAAAACCTCATCGGCACCATTATACCTTAAGATATCTGATTTTGGATTTTCGTTAAATTCACTATAAAATATTGTGAATTTTTTGAGCCTCAAAGAATCTAAAACATTTAAAATCGTATGGAGAAAAGTACGCCCTAATGTACACCTAAGATATTTATAAAAAAAAATGTTGTAGGCCCTATTGTGAATTAGTCCTGTACGGCCTTTCTCTCCACCCACGGGGTGTATTACGACAGTGTGTCTTATACATGCGAATATTGGCCCTTAAGGCAATAAACAAAAAATATTTAAAAACCTCTTATTCCTTTTTTTACATTGATTTGATGATTTCCCTTTCCATATGGAATGGAACAAAATAACGGAACTCATAAATAGCCTTAGAGTAGAATTTGACAAATCGTTTAAATGTCTCAATAAAAGTGCATATATCTCGAACGAGACGAAAATTAACCACATTGAGATACTTGTTAACATATACATATTCGACGGGATTCAGAAAGTCGCATAACAATCGATTTTCTGAAGAAATTGTTTCCGGGCCGTTGGATGTCGAAAAGTGGTGATTTGGACTGGCCACCGCGTTCGCCCGATTTGACGCCGCCTGACTTCTTCTTGTGGAGATATTTGAAGTCAAAGGTTTACGTTAACAAGCCAAGGACCGTAGAAGAGCTCAAGGACAACATTCGTGAAGAAATAGCCGCTATTCCGGCCGAAATGTTGGCGAAAACGATGGAAAATGCTGCAAAAAGGGCACAATACGCCATCAACGCCAGAGGCGGCCATTTGAGAGATATCATATTCAAAAATTGATGTAAACAAATCTACTTGGAACAAATTAAATGATTAAGATTGCCAACCGCCAAATTTTTATTTTTTTCTTTGATTTTTTTAAAAAAAACATGGGTCCGTCGAATATGGGCAAGAGGTCCGTAGGATAATATATGATAATAGAGCTAGTCTTAGCTCATTACATTTAACAAAATCTTCAGACGATGTTAAGCGTCTCAGAGAAAACCTTATATATATATCAGACAGGCACACTTTACCAATATTCTGCCCCTCGGTATTAAATTCCCCAGCAACCTTTGACCGATCGGTTTTAACGTATGACAAGTCCAGCATACCGGCAGAGACGCACAGAGAAGAGGTACCAGCAGCAGTAAACACACCTGCACATCTGAGCTGATCAATTAGAAAATCTACTATACAAAACATAACTATCAACATGACAGACCAAGTAACAAAAGATAGACAGCACTATGTCAAAGAGGTATATATAAATGTACCTGACTTTAACGGACGGAAATTGCATTTGGAAAGATTCATTACAGCTTTAAAACTGGTCCACTACACCAAAAAAATAGATAGTCTCCGCAGATCATTAGAGGGCGCCATATATAGACAATGGTCTAGATGCCGATAAGGCTGAAATCTTCGCCACAAAAGATGCAATCTTAGCTATGCCTCAGCAAAATTGCGAGGATGAAAAAATTAAGACAATACTTGAAGCAGGAAACTTTAGCACTCTAAATGATGCTATTGGAAAATATATACACTGCTGCACAAAAGCTACAGGAAGCAAAAGCACAATTTTCTATTACCAGAATAGAGGCAGGGGTACCAGTTACAGAGGTAGTTACCAGGGAAGAGGTAATTATCAGAATAATAGTAATTATGAGAATAATGGTAATTACAGAAGAAACAATATTTTATCAGGCTATTCTAGAGGCTATAAGCAAAATCAGGGCAACGCAAACAGAGGTAATTCCAACAATTGGAATTAAAACCGTTGCAATCACAACAAAAATAACAATAATAATAATGGTAACAGAAACCACAATGTAAGAGTTGCACAAAGTAACTTAGATATCTCAGTTTTCAAAGAGAACTCAGATCAATTTATCAATATAGATTATAACACTATTTCAAACGTATCAGGAATAGGCGACGGTGTAACCAATTCAAAAGGATTGGCTTTCGTAGAAATTCAGTCAGACCCACACACTATACCACACAATTTTCTTTTGGTATCACCCAAGTTTCCTATACCAGGTGATGCCATTCTTGGTATGGATTTGTTTAGAAAATATAATGGTATTATTGACATAAATTCAGTCCAAGATCGGCTCGTACTCCGACCAAATAATTTGGATCATGAAATTTTAATCCCAGTAGCACACGCAAATGATACAAATACCATTATTTTACCAGCAAGATCCGAAATTGACCGAGAAATTAAATTGAACACAAAGGATGATCACATTCTAATTCCAAATCAGGAAAATCAAAATGGAATTTTTATCGCAAATACGATAACCAACTCCAAAAATGCATATGTTCGATTTTTAAATACAACCAATGAAGCAGTACTGGTCAGCCCTAATAAGGTACATATTGAATCATTGCACGAATACGAAATATTCCAATTAGATTCAAAAGACAGCAAAGATAAAGTTTTCAAAAAACTGTCCCCCTCGTTTCAAAGAAACATTAACTGAACTATGCACAGAATATGTCGATGTATTCGGACTTGAAACCGAATCAATTACAACAAACCACTTTTATAAGCAACAGCTAATGTTGAAAGATAACGAGCCAGTCTGTATCAAAAACTATCGAAGCCCGCATAGCTAAACTAATGAAATACAAAGACAAGTGGAGAAACTGATTTCCGACAACATTGTCGAACCATCTGTGTCTGAGTACAACAGCCCACTTCTACTTGTCCCAAAGAAAGACCTTCCGCGCTCAGAAACAAAAAAATGGCGATAAGTAATTGACTATCGTCAAATCAATCAAAAACTGCTATCAGATAAATTTGCACTCCCCAGAATTGACGATATTTTATATCAGCTAATTTGCTCTATTTCTTGTGCCTTGACTTAATGTGAGGATTTTATCAGATCGAACTCGAAAAATTTCAAGAAATATAACAACTTTTTCAACGAGCAATGGCTCATATCGCGATGACTATCGCATTCTCTGGACTTGAACCTTCCCAAGCATTCCTCTATATGGATGATTTCACAGTTATTGGTTGTTCCAAAAAACATATGATAAAAAAATAAAACAGATTTTTATTTTTGTTTTTTTATTTTAACTGGTTAAATCTAGTAAACAATACTAAACTTAATAATAGTTTAACGAGCACTAGCTGCTACGGCGAATTTAACAGATGTTTTTCAACTTTGCAGGAAAAACATAATCTTAAGCTACATCCAGAAAAATGCTCATTTTTTATGCACAAAGTGACATTCCTAGGTCATAAATGCACAGACAAGGGAATTTTGCCAGATGACAAGAAGTACGACGTCATCAAGGATTACTCAGTCCCACATGATGCGGACAGCGCTAGACGTTTTGTTGCATTTTGCAATTACTAAACACGTTTTATTGAAAACTTCGCCGACTATTCACGGCACATACCAAGATTATGTAAAAAGAATGTCAGTTTTGAATGGACAGTCGAATACCAAAACGCATTCGAATATCTAAAAAATAAACTCATGCAACCTACCATACTGCAGTACCCAGATTTTAGAAAAGAATTATTCATAATCACAGACGCAAGCAAACAAGCTTGCGGAGCGGTTTTAACTTAAACCCATAACAGACTCCAAATACCAATAACATATGCATCACGCTCATTCACAAAAGGTGAAAGCAATAAGAGCACAACAAACCAAGAATGGGCAGCAATTCATTGGACAATTGTACATTTTCGACCATATATTTATGGCAAACACTGCACCGTGAAAACAGACCATTGAGCCCTTACCTATTTATTTTCAATGGTCAATCTCAGCTCTAAACTAACACGCATGCGGCTCGAGTTAGAAGAATCCGACTTCACAGTTGAGTATCTAAAGGGTAATGACAATTTCGTGGCAGATGCACTATCGCGAATAACCATAAAATAATTAAAAGAATTAAACACGAACATACTAAAAGTCACTACAAGAATTCAAAGTAAACAGAAAAAATCCTGCGCAGAAAATAAACAAGTAGATTTGCCTGGGCAATCTCTTGCAAACGCTTCTCAGAACAACGTATATGACGTTATCACAAATGATGGCTTACGAAAAATAGTGACATTATGAATAACCCCACTTAAATGTTTGTTAAAACATGGAAGAAAAGTTATAGCAAGAATCGATATTAGCGATTTGTACACCAATGGAATTCTACACTTAGGTCAGTTTTTCCAAAGGCTTGAAAGACAAGCCGGTATACTTAATATCAGCCAAATATCAGATCGAAAAGATCTTTGAATCAATTTCAATAGATATCTTTAAACAAATAGGTAATGAAATATTAAAAATTTTAAGAGTAGCGCTACTCAAGACGGTGACCCTAATAAATAATGATAAAGATCAAGAAGCGATACTGTTTACATTCCATTACGATCCAATTCAATGACTCGTCATATCAGAGAGAACATAAATAGATGTCTTAAATGCCTGACGTCTAAAATAACTAAGCATACAAAAACATCAATGATAACAACCTTTTGGTAGCCGCAAAAGTCCTGCCCTTGGCGGCCCTAACCTCATTGCCCAGGAGGCAGATATCCAGCATCACCGATCGCAGTCGAGCCACAGCTCTCGGTGAAGAAGCTGCCAAACCAAGTCTGATTTTATTAAAGTAAAAACCACAGCCAAAGTCGTCCCCACCAAAAGTTGAGTGCAGTGAATTGGGAAGAAATTGTTCTAAAAAAAAGCGCCTAGTGCAGACCCTGAGGCTTCCGTTGGATGACCCTAAAAAGCCATAAGCATAAGTCCAATTTTATACCAACATAAAAAAGCCAAGCGAAAGTGAAACCAAAGCGCTATTAGTTGTCCAGCATAATCGATTTTTCTAGTAAACCCATTTATTTTATATGCCAAATGTGCAAATGAACGCTGCTGACGGCAAAGAAGCTGACCTAATTCTTTTTCACTGAAATTCTTTTGTCGGGGCCGAACAAATTGGCTTGTGTGGTGATTAACTAATCTTTTCCAAACCCAAAACTCCGAAAACAGTTTAAAAACCATTTGCCAGTATACCACAGCGAATAGTTCCGGAGCTTTATCATTCGCCGTTGGATCTAGGGTTGTTGATATATCTCATAATATCAATATCGATAATATCAAAAATCTTAATTTTCAATATCGATATTTGATATATCGAGACCAAAAACATCGATATATCGATGCAAGTTTTCGTCCCATCGGATCTTTCCAAACGATTGAACTATTTTTCTTAGGTCAGGCTATATTTTCAAAGTAACTTAGTAGTGAAGTTTTCTTTTAAATAACTCTTTTCATTTCTTTCTCGTACTTTTGACACAACACTTCACAAAATTAGAATCACTTTCAAATATCAAAGAAAAAGCAAAATTTTTTAGTTTATGTATTTAAACCTGTGACCAAATAAATTTTTTGATTTTCAGAGTGCAGAACTTAAAGATTAACAGATTTTGCTAACTGAATAATCTAAACAGAAAGATTAATTCTTCAAATATTGCATATATTGTATAAATAACAGTTTGATTGGGGCTAACATTTTCAAAATAATGGTTTGAAAACGATTTAAACAAAACCAGTTGCTCTGAATTAAAAGTACTCCACTATTGTTTGTTGGTCAAACACCGTTTTATGGTCGATTTCGGTTTCTAGGGCAACCACTGATTTCACATTGCACTTTTGTTTATTCAACAATATAGATTTTGTCTTGGAGCGCTTATATAGCAGAGACTGGCAATCGACGGCCCGTGTGTCCCGACTGGCTTGGCCCCTTACTCTGCCTAAAAAGCAATTAGCATTGCTACGATTATCGGCACAATAAATATCATATCGGAATAACCCTTATCGTCAAACAAAAATATTGATATATCCATATATCGATAAAATATCGACAACCCTAGTTGGATCCTCAATGAAGCCGTAAGTGTTGGCCCATGTGGCTGTAAACATAATTTGATTTGTTGCCTGTTGAAAGATTAAGCGCGTTAAGGTAATACGCTCTTTCACAGTCAACGTCTATTATCGATGCTCCTGCGATTGGTTACTCTCTTAAAACAACATGAAGAGCAACTAAACTCCGCCTAGTCACATTTGCCACCCACAACTTTAAGCAAACGTCCACATGGCCCACCGAAAAGCCTCTACGGACGGGCAGACCAAAACAAAACGAACTAACTGAGATCGCTGTTCACCATTGCGGGGCAATATTGACATTAATGCCCAATTCTTGCTCCTGCTCCAAGCAGCTTCTCCAGACTTGTACAGTGGTACTCCGCTTAGTGGATCTTTGTGCACTCTTACTCATTATTATTGTTGATATTCCTTTCATATTATTTATTATATTATTATACCCTTGCAGAGGGTATATTGAAATTGTCCAGATGTTTGTAACGCTTAGAAGGATGCATTTCCGACCACATAAAGTATTTATATATTCTTGATCAGCATGACGAGCTAAGTCGATATAGCCATGCCCGTCTGTCCGTCTGACCGTCAGTCCGTCTGTTTCTATGCTATCTCCTCTGTCAGTTTTAAAGCTATGGCCACCAATCTTTGCACGAAGTCTTCTGGTCTAAATACGCTGCACATTTGTCGGAACCGGCTGGATCGGATGACTATAACATATAGCTGCCATACGAACGATCGGTCGAAAAACTAGTTCTAGTGAGAAACATTTTTTGGTTTTTAATGCTCCCTACTCCGTATTTACTAGTTTTTAATGCTTCTGCATAATTCTGCCAAATTTGGTCGAAATCGGACATCTATATGGTATAGCTGTCATACAAAAGTAGAGGCAGAAAAGTAGTCTTATTGGGAAAAACTTGTTTGTTATCAGTGGACATGTCCTTCAAATTAGTTAAAAAACGTGCTGCAAGGGTATACAAACTTCGGCCGAGCCGAAGTTAACTTACCTCTATTTGTTTTATTTTATATTATTAAACTATGCCTGTACTATTGCAGTACTCTTAGTCCTACTTTTTGGCAAAATCTATTTTTAGTGTCTTTAGTCTTTTCGTATTATTTTCTCTTCAAACTTTAGTTATGTTTAGAATTCGACTTATAAATCGTGAAACCCTGAATTAAACTTATAATGAAATTGAACTAAATATTTGTTATTCCGGAAAGCATGAGGCGCCGACCTGAGTTAAAGTGACCAACTAGCAATGGTTCAAGGGATCACCAATGAATACTGCCCCTGGTGATTATGGTATGGTGGGGAAAAATGCCACTGAAGAACACCTCAGTCAACTTTATTTTCATTTTCCTTCTTTGCTCTACTTTATCGCCCTTTTTCCTTCCCTTCGAGACCAAATGATAGGCTTCCTTGTACTGAACGGACTTTCTTTTTCAAATGTTTAAATAATGAAGAACAGATAACTTTCGGTTCAGGAAAAAGTTTTTGAAATTCGCCCCAACTCCCTCTCGATCAGTGCAAGTGCAGCGCTGCACTTGACGAAGAATGCAACCGTGGGAGCGAAAAGAGAGGATTGAGAGAGTTTGACATTGTCAAAATGGTGACAGCTATAGATTTCCGGTCTCTCATTGGCCTATATAAAGCAGCCTCAACGGCATCCGCTCTCTTTTCCATTTCGACGCCACCAGACATACATCATCCAACATCCAGTTGCGATCAATTCTCAGTTTTTCTTAAGCTCCCAAGTTAAGACGATATTGGCCATCCGGCACACTAGAAAGATTCTAGCGCGATTCTCAGGCGGAGAAATCGGATATTGGCGGGAGGTGAAAAGAATATTGTATTTTCATCGTCGAAAATTCCTCGTGGCAGGAGAAAAGAAAGATTTTCACTTTGGTTGTGGCCATCGAGTGATCTCGCCTAGTGGGCACATTTTATGAGCATTTCATTATTCGGCCAGCCAAGTGCAGATTGGTTCACCCAGATCAAGAGGCACCTGGTCTGGCTGCAGCAGCAGTCCACAGAGGCAGTTTTACAAGCATTGGCTTCGGCAAACTGCATGTATTGGCATATGGGCATCGTCACAGTGAGCAATAGCTATTATATATCCCAGCATTACATAATTTTTGGTTCATTATTTTTCCATAATTTTTTTCAATTTTTTCCATTTTTTTTGAGTGCATAATTTATCTTAATTTTTTTTGTTTGTTTTTTTGTTTGTTTTTTTGTTTGTTTTTTTGTTGCTGGCCGTCTGTTTCTATGCTATCTCCTCTGTCAGTTTTAAAGCTATGGCCACCAATCTTTGCACGAAGTCTTCTGGTCTAAATACGCTGCACATTTGTCGGAACCGGCTGGATCGGATGACTATAACATATAGCTGCCATACGAACGATCGGTCGAAAAACTAGTTCTAGTGAGAAACATTTTTTGGTTTTTAATGCTCCCTACTCCGTATTTACTAGTTTTTAATGCTTCTGCATAATTCTGCCAAATTTGGTCGAAATCGGACATCTATATGGTATAGCTGTCATACAAAAGTAGAGGCAGAAAAGTAGTCTTATTGGGAAAAACTTGTTTGTTATCAGTGGACATGTCCTTCAAATTAGTTAAAAAACGTGCTGCAAGGGTATACAAACTTCGGCCGAGCCGAAGTTAACTTACCTCTATTTGTTTTATTTTATATTATTAAACTATGCCTGTACTATTGCAGTACTCTTAGTCCTACTTTTTGGCAAAATCTATTTTTAGTGTCTTTAGTCTTTTCGTATTATTTTCTCTTCAAACTTTAGTTATGCTTAGAATTCGACTTATAAATCGTGAAACCCTGAATTAAACTTATAATGAAATTGAACTAAATATTTGTTATTCCGGAAAGCATGAGGTGCCGACCTGAGTTAAAGTGACCAACTAGCAATGGTTCAAGGGATCACCAATGAATACTGCCCCTGGTGATTATGGTATGGTGGGGTAAAATGCCACTGAAGAACACCTCAGTCAACTTTATTTTCATTTTCCTTCTTTGCTCTACTTTATCGCCCTTTTTCCTTCCCTTCGAGACCAAATGATAGGCTTCCTTGTACTGAACGGACTTTCTTTTTCAAATGTTTAAATAATGAAGAACAGATAACTTTCGGTTCAGGAAAAAGTTTTTGAAATTCGCCCCAACTCCCTCTCGATCAGTGCAAGTGCAGCGCTGCACTTGACGAAGAATGCAACCGTGGGAGCGAAAAGAGAGGATTGAGAGAGTTTGACATTGTCAAAATGGTGACAGCTATAGATTTCCGGTCTCTCATTGGCCTATATAAAGCAGCCTCAACGGCATCCGCTCTCTTTTCCATTTCGACGCCACCAGACATACATCATCCAACATCCAGTTGCGATCAATTCTCAGTTTTTCTTAAGCTCCCAAGTTAAGACGATATTGGCCATCCGGCACACTAGAAAGATTCTAGCGCGATTCTCAGGCGGAGAAATCGGATATTGGCGGGAGGTGAAAAGAATATTGTATTTTCATCGTCGAAAATTCCTCGTGGCTGGAGAAAAGAAAGATTTTCACTTTGGTTGTGGCCATCGAGTGATCTCGCCTAGTGGGCACATTTTATGAGCATTTCATTATTCGGCCAGCCAAGTGCAGATTGGTTCACCCAGATCAAGAGGCACCTGGTCTGGCTGCAGCAGCAGTCCACAGAGGCAGTTTTACAAGCATTGGCTTCGGCAAACTGCATGTATTGGCATATGGGCATCGTCACAGTGAGCAATAGCTATTATATATCCCAGCATTACATAATTTTTGGTTCATTATTTTTCCATAATTTTTTTCAATTTTTTCCATTTTTTTTGAGTGCATAATTTATCTTAATTTTTTTATATTTTTTTTGTTTGTTTTTTTGTTTGTTTTTTTGTTGCTGGCCGTCTGTTTCTATGCTATCTCCTCTGTCAGTTTTAAAGCTATGGCCACCAATCTTTGCACGAAGTCTTCTGGTCTAAATACGCTGCACATTTGTCGGAACCGGCTGGATCGGATGACTATAACATATAGCTGCCATACGAACGATCGGTCGAAAAACTAGTTCTAGTGAGAAACATTTTTTGGTTTTTAATGCTCCCTACTCCGTATTTACTAGTTTTTAATGCTTCTGCATAATTCTGCCAAATTTGGTCGAAATCGGACATCTATATGGTATAGCTGTCATACAAAAGTAGAGGCAGAAAAGTAGTCTTATTGGGAAAAACTTGTTTGTTATCAGTGGACATGTCCTTCAAATTAGTTAAAAAACGTGCTGCAAGGGTATACAAACTTCGGCCGAGCCGAAGTTAACTTACCTCTATTTGTTTTATTTTATATTATTAAACTATGCCTGTACTATTGCAGTACTCTTAGTCCTACTTTTTGGCAAAATCTATTTTTAGTGTCTTTAGTCTTTTCGTATTATTTTCTCTTCAAACTTTAGTTATGCTTAGAATTCGACTTATAAATCGTGAAACCCTGAATTAAACTTATAATGAAATTGAACTAAATATTTGTTATTCCGGAAAGCATGAGGCGCCGACCTGAGTTAAAGTGACCAACTAGCAATGGTTCAAGGGATCACCAATGAATACTGCCCCTGGTGATTATGGTATGGTGGGGAAAAATGCCACTGAAGAACACCTCAGTCAACTTTATTTTCATTTTCCTTCTTTGCTCTACTTTATCGCCCTTTTTCCTTCCCTTCGAGACCAAATGATAGGCTTCCTTGTACTGAACGGACTTTCTTTTTCAAATGTTTAAATAATGAAGAACAGATAACTTTCGGTTCAGGAAAAAGTTTTTGAAATTCGCCCCAACTCCCTCTCGATCAGTGCAAGTGCAGCGCTGCACTTGACGAAGAATGCAACCGTGGGAGCGAAAAGAGAGGATTGAGAGAGTTTGACATTGTCAAAATGGTGACTGCTATAGATTTCCGGTCTCTCATTGGCCTATATAAAGCAGCCTCAACGGCATCCGCTCTCTTTTCCATTTCGACGCCACCAGACATACATCATCCAACATCCAGTTGCGATCAATTCTTAGTTTTTCTTAAGCTCCCAAGTTAAGACGATATTGGCCATCCGGCACACTAGAAAGATTCTAGCGCGATTCTCAGGCGGAGAAATCGGATATTGGCGGGAGGTGAAAAGAATATTGTATTTTCATCGTCGAAAATTCCTCGTGGCAGGAGAAAAGAAAGATTTTCACTTTGGTTGTGGCCATCGAGTGATCTCGCCTAGTGGGCACATTTTATGAGCATTTCATTATTCGGCCAGCCAAGTGCAGATTGGTTCACCCAGATCAAGAGGCACCTGGTCTGGCTGCAGCAGCAGTCCACAGAGGCAGTTTTACAAGCATTGGCTTCGGCAAACTGCATGTATTGGCATATGGGCATCGCCACAGTGAGCAATAGCTATTATATATCCCAGCATTACATAATTTTTGGTTCATTATTTTTCCATAATTTTTTTCAATTTTTTCCATTTTTTTTGAGTGCATAATTTATCTTAATTTTTTTTTATTTTTTTTGTTTGTTTTTTTGTTTGTTTTTTTGTTTGTTTTTTTGTTTGTTTTTTTGTTTGTTTTTTTGTTGCTGGGCGATAATTTGTGCAAGTGCGAAAGAGAGGCAATAACTGAGAAGGCAAGAAAGAAGGAAAATCAAGTGAAGAGTCAAAACATTACCTATCACATAAAATTACAAATGAAACAACCAAAAGACTCAAACAAGGAACAAGTGGCTAAAATATAGTGTGAGTGTAAAAGTGGGTGCAAAATGCGTTAAAATAATCTCATATGGGTTAAAATCTGTATATGGTACAAACACACAACGAAATTAATATAAACTTTATACAGTTGCATCTTCTAAAACAACAACATCGCTCACGAGAAGGCCTACGTCGTTGCTGCTGATAAGTGCATAGTTATTATTATATATTATGTTTGTTGTGAATTTCTACCATTCATTATGTCTTAAATTTTTGCAAAATTTTGGAATCCATTAAAAGAAATCCCCAATAATTATTAAAATGTTAACGTCCTGAATATTGTTTTAGGTAAATTTCCAAACCTCTATAGAAAGCAAATGAAAAAGACAGAAATTCTATAATGGGCAATATTGAATGAATATCTAAAATCATTTAAATCATGCAGAAATATGGCAAAATCAAAACAAACATAACCACGAACGTATGCACTTGAATTACACTGCCTAACAAAAATATGTATACCTAATTTTTATATTTCTATTATATTTGTTCAAATTTATTATGAAATTATGAATTAACGTTTTTGAATATGAATATTATTTAAAATTTATCTTATGTACCATTATGATTATGAATGTTATAAAACCCTAGCGGAACGAAAAGAAACCTAAATGAATTTTTATAAGAATCTTATCGGCTTTAGTGAATGGTCTCCGTGAATAAACCTAATTATAATTTGCTAAACTATTTTGTAATGTTTCCTGGAAAGTAAAATGAGACAATGATTGAGTTTGGGAGTTTTCAAACATTTTTATAGCCATGAAAGCTCATGGTAGGGTGGGTACTGACGCTATACTGCATTAACATCTAAGCAGTAGCTATTGTGATCCTGGAATTTAGCTTGGTTTTGGCTTGGATATTTTTCCGTGTTATGATTGGACTCTTAGATTAATAATATACAGTAACTACTTCTTCGGATGCGCTCTATACAAGTTTCAACGAACCCCCCCCCCCCGGCTGTTTTTGCTAGTCGTGATAAAAGAATCCAAGACGGGACTTATATAGGGGGAAAACGATCTGAAGGCTGTACTGGCAAAGAATAAAATACATTTGGAGTCTCACTTAAGGAGTGAGTTGGACGTCGTAGAAAAAGATTTGAAGGTGAACGGTGTATGATTTAGATTATCCGATAGTTGGAATTACTTTGAACGATAGCTTTGGCTATACCAAAGTCCACTGGAGGTTGCTAAGCAATGGATAGGGCATCACTGAAATTAATTTATAGTTAAAAAGATAAATACAGTGGTAATACTTATGGAAAACGGGAATTGAGGCAAAACCTCAACAACGTCTAATCGTGCAGCTTACTGCCTTTTATGAGTTTCAGAATGTGTTAGTTTTTTTCTCTAAGCGTAGGTTCTGCAATCTGCAAGGGTGGAATTTTGTTAGTTTGGCAAGACCAAATTAATAACCGCTTAGCAAAGGTTGGCAGAAAGTGGAAATAGAGATGTTTTGTTAGTATTGAGGTAATACAGAAAAGATATCCGAGGAGTTTTTTTTATGTGGTAATATAACAAAAAGCGAATATTAAGCTGTTAGTATGTTATAGCCAAAACAGTAGGCAGGTTCTAGAGATCACAATCGAATTTGTATCTCATTGTTTCTATCATTTACTGGAAGGGAAACATTGACCTTTATGAAAATTTCAAATAGAAAACAAAAATTTTGAAAAGAAATTTACATTTAAAGATGGTGTTGAGTCGAAGTAATCAAGATTTGCACAGTGGAGCAGAACAACCACGCAACAACGCAATTTGTTCTATTTGCAAAAGACCATTATGGGCAGTACAAGAACCAGTTTGCTAAACAGCTTGTAATCATCATGTTCATGAAAGTTGCATTAGAGATTGGATAGTGAAATACAATCAATGCCAACAGAGCAAGCAAGTAGCTCAAGTAATTGGTCTAGTTCATGTTAAAAGAAGTGAAGAAAGCACAGCAAAGACTCAATCTGAGACAGAGGCACAGGAAACTACTGGGGTAGTATAGGAAGCTACAGGGGTTCGGAGCAAAGTTCATGACACACGCTCAGCAACAAAAAAACTGAGTAGAGCGGATCAGTATAGGACTACTGTTGAAAACGCCTCTTCTAATTCTCTTAATCTGAATCAAACATTCAACTCAAATGAAGCAGCGAATAAACCTAGCGCTCGCAAACCGCCTAGGCCTCGTAACCCTCGAAAAGATAATACTAATTCGGTACAAATTCCTAGAGGGTCATTTGAAATTGACTATGACCGAATATATGAACAAATGGAAAGAATCGTAGCGCGACGATTTACTGAAATCTCCTTGCTAGATAGAGTTCAAGCTAATGTGGAAGCTCCCAATGCTTCTCAAGCACGACGAACAAATCCAAGTCCAGAAACGGATAAACCATCTAGTCGATTTAATTCCATGCAGCCGGATAAAGTGACGCAGGTGATACACAGCTGGAATCTCAAATTCGATGGCTCTACTATAGGAATTACAGTAGAAGAGTTTGTGTATCGTATAAGAACTCTTACTGAGGATTGTCTCGACAATGATTTTGAGGAATTTTCATGTAAGAATTTTCATGTTTTGTTGACAGGAAAGCGCGAGAATGGTATTGGCGTTATCGTAGAGACTCTAGAGGTTTAGTTTGGAGTGAGTTTAGCTATGAAACGGCAATATACCAATTTCAAGAGCGATTTTAATGTGCTGGAAGATATTCGTGCAAGAAAGCAACAGGCTAATGAAAGCTTTGATTCCTTTTATGACGCTATCATGGCTATCGCTTCTCGCATGTCTTGTCCAATTGAAGAAGGGCAATTGTTGGAAATGATGACTAGAAATTTGCTTTTCGAAATACGACAGGAATTGTTATATGTTCCGGTTCATACAATTGCACATCTTAGTAAAACCATACAAATGCGTGAAAATCTAATGAAAGATCATATAGGTAAGCGAGTAGGAAAACGTCAAGGGGCTACAGAATTTCAACGAGGTTGGCGACTTTAGAGGAAGAGACAAATAGTAACGATGACCCTAACGCTTCCGTAATGGCAATACAAGGCAATACTAAGAAAGTATACAGATGCTGGAACTGTGACCAAGAAGGACACAGCTGGGATTTGTGGTACCAAAAATGTGTACAAAACAAAATGTGCCATATGCCTAGCAAGGAAAGCGGAAAACGCACAAGCGGGTCCATTCGGCAATCTGAGTCGAGTGGCCCAGAAACAGTAAACAATCTAAATTCTCATCAGATGATTGCTAGTTCAAAAGAGCCAGCAGTAATTTTACCAGACATGTCCTTATTGACTCCCGCAGTTAAAGCTGATCCAGCTACTGAGGAAACCAACTATCCAAGATTATGTCCAATCCGCCCGTATCATGAACGCTTAAAATCATATCGAGCAGTTCGAGATAAAATTTTTGAAGATCTAGGAAAGCAAGCTAGCGCAGTTACAAAGTAGCCTAAACGGTCAACAAGACGTGTGAGAAATTTTTATCGTACCATCCGCAAAACAAATGCTTTGTTAGTTTCTTCAGTTCTCAGTTCTGAAACGGATTTTAGACTTTATGCGGAAATTGCATTTTTAGATTTTTGTGAGCAAGGACTCCTTGACACAGGAGCCAACATTAGTTGTCTGGGTTCGAGTTTGGCAACCATCGATTGAGAAAAGTATTCACAATTTCGAAGAATCACATCCAAGGTGAAAACTGCAGATAGACGTGCTCACTCGGTACTCGGCTACATTTCTGTAAAATTGTCATACAACGGTCTAATCAAACAAATAAAGTTCTTTATCATACCATCTATTTCGAAGAGAGTAATATTAGGCGTAGACTTTTGGAAGCAGTTTAATCTTGCCCCTGGTCTTATCTCTTCAATTGAAAGTGAAAGCACGGTAGCAAAAACTCATTTGATTATCCTTTATCAAAAAAACAACGGAACCAATTAAACACGGTTCTCAGTCTCTTTCCCAGTTTTGAAAAGCAAGGTCTAGGTCGCACTTCAATTATCGAGCATGAAATAGATGTAGGACAAGCAAAAGCAGTCAAACAACGCTTTTATCCAGTATCACCAGCAGTAGAAAAGCTGATGTATACGGGAATTGATTGGATGCTTTCTCAAGGCGTAATTGAAAAATCTAACAGCCCGTGGAGTTCGCCTATGAGACTAGTTCTCAAACCAGAGAAAGTTCGACTTTGCGTGGATGCGAGAAAAGTAAACGAACGTACTAGGAAGGATGCTTATCCACTACCCAATACAGATGGCATATTTTCGCGATTAACGAAAGCATACTTGATTTTAAAAATCGATCTCAAGGATGCCTATTGGCAGGTCCCTTTGACGAAAGCGTTGCGACAAATAACAGCGTTTACAGTCACAGGTCGTCCACTCTATCATTTTATTGTAATGCTATTCGGCTTCTGCAACGCTCCACAAACCATGTTTCGTTTGATGGATGAAGTAATACCTGCCGACTTAAAGAATTGTTGTTTCGGGTACATAGATGATTAAGTGGTTGTGTCTTCAGATTTTGAATCGCATGTTGCAGTCTTAGTTCGGTTAGCAGAGCAATTTCGCTAGGCAAATCTGACCCTGAACTTGAAGAAAAGCAAGTTTTGTGTCACTGTCACAATATTCAGGTTACATTATAGGTCGTGGAGGAATTACTACAAATCCCTCGAAAGTTGATGCTATCTTGGCTTGGCCAGTGCCAAAATCAATAAAGCAAACGCGAAGCTTTTTCTGGTTAGTCGGTTGGTACAGAAGATTCATCGAGAATTTTGCTGCCTTAACCACTCCCATTACGGATCTGTTGTCAACCAAAAATAAATTTATGTGGACTGAAGCATCTCAAGAGTCATTTGAGAAACTCAAAATGCAGCTAACTTCAGCGCCTGTGCTCAGAAATCCCGATTTCGAAAAGAAGTTTTATTTACATTGTGATGCGAGTGATTTTAGAGTAGGTGCAGTGCTAGTTCAATTAGCAGATGATGGAGTAGAGCAGCCTATAGCATTTATGTCTAACAAGCTTAATTTGGCACAACGTAACTACAGCGTGACCGAGCGCGAGTGCTTAGCTGTTTTGTTAGGAATATACAAATTTCGGTGCTATTTGGAACTACAGGAATTCGAAGTCATAACTGACCACTCAAGTTTGGCATGGTTAATGCGCCAAGCAGACTTGAAAGGACGATTGGCTCGATGGGCGATGCAGCTGCAGAGCTATAAATTTGTTGTCAGCCATAGAAAAGGGCGCGATCACATTGTGCCAGATGCGCTGTCAAGAATGTATTCGGAAGAGGTTAGTGCATTAGATAATTTTGGGCCGGAAGTTGATCTAGATTCAGAGTGTTTTAAAGATCCTGAATATTTGGAATTACAAAGAACAATAAGAGAAAATCCGAGTTCGTACCCTGATGTGAAAGTGGTAGATGGATTTGTGTACAAGCGCACAGATCATGACGATGGGTCAGCTGAAACGAGACAAAACGGATGGAAACTGTGGATTCCGCTGCATTTGTCAGCTGAAGTTATTACTCGCGCTCTTGAATCTGTGGTGGCTGCACATGGAGGAATGGCGAAGACCATAGATTTGATTCGCAGATATCTGTTTTGGCCAGGTATGGTATCGCAGGTCAGAGAGTTTGTTAGGAATTGCGAGGTGTGCAAAAGCACAAAAGCTCCAAATATGGTGCTGAAGCCTCCTTTGGGAGCCAGAGCAGAGTCCCAACGTCCTTTTCAACGTTTGTACGGGGACATTTTAGGTCCATACCCTAGAAGCAAGAAAGGCCTTATTGGACTCTTGATAGTACTTTACCATCTATCGAAATATCATAGGCTTTATCCGCTGAAAAAGTTTACTAGTAAAAGTATTCAGCAGTACTTTCAGAATCAAATCTTTTACGTATACGGGGTGCCCGAAGTATTGGTCAGTGACAATGGATCACAGTTTAAAGCAAACGAATTCAATGCTTTCTAAACTTCGATTGGCATTAAGCACACCGTAACGACCTCTTTTTGTAGCACGGGCGTAACTCGCCGTTTCCAGGGTTAGTCACAGATATTATTTGTGTCTGGGACGCTTGGTTTCGTTGTTTGCTGAAATCGTTTCCCCCCGCCCAAGTAAGTAGACACGTAGAAGTTCGTAATTAGGAAAGGATTTATTGCTATTGTTCTCGTGGCGTACCTGATAATTGTTCGTGCTTCGTGGCAGTCCCTGACGGATGCAGTGCGTCGCCCTTGGAGGACCGGGTCAGGAGCCGATTCGGAAATCGCACTACCTGTGGCTCACCCGTCGCCGATTCGGAAATCGCACGTTGGGAGTCGGACTGGGCAAGCGTCGGGGCTATTCCGCCGGGAATCCCGTCCAGACACAGATGCCGATTCGAATATCGCACATCGGGAGCCGACCAAAGCCGATTCGAAAATCGCACTATTGGCCCTTGAAAGGGAGCGCGTCGTCGGCCGATTCGGAAATCGCACCGCGGGAGTCCCTAAGGGGGTGCAGTGCGTCCAGATGCGCTTCAAGGTCAGGAGCCGATTCGGAAATCGCACTGCCTGCGGCTCACCCACCGCCGATTCGGAAATCGCACGTCGGGAGTCGGACTGGGCAAGCGTCGGGGCTATTCCACCAGGAATCCCGTCCAGAAACAGATGCCGATTCGGAAATCGCACATCGGGAGCCAACCAAAGCCGATTCGGAAATCGCACTATTGGTTCCTTTGACTGGGAACTGCTTTTAGAGGGGGAAAGAGAGATTAGATTAACTTACCGATATGTTTACTCGACCGATGCCGCGCACTAAGTGAAGTGCTAGTGCGATTGGGCGCGTCTTTTATAGGCCGCTGAGTGCTGCTGGCGTAGGCAGCGCAGTCGATGAAAAATCATCGATAGGCCTATCGTCAGCTGTTAATCATCGATCGTCGCGATGGCTGCCCAGCTGTTGTGCTATCGATGGCCGTGACCATGGCGCGCGTTGGTTTTTTGGCGCGTGTATTTGAAATGGCCGTTGAACTTATATTTAAATGATGCGCTTCGTGCGGCTTATCGATCAGGGCGCGTTAATCAAATTTATTTAGCTGGAATAAACTTAATTCTAGGCCAGCCGCTCCTTGCGTATGCTGACAGGATTTATTCAGTAGTAATAATAAACTTAAAAAATAAATAATACATCGAAATTAATACAAAATAATAAACTTAAAAATAATAATGAAATTAAGTTAAGGGTGGGGTGCTTCTGGCACAAAACTGAAAAATATAATGATAAACTTAGAAATAATAATGAAATTAAACTTAGAAATAATAATGAAACTAAGTTTGCGCGCCGCTGGGGCGTCGCACTCCCCCCTCTTTTACGACGTTGGGGCTTTCCTTTTGGAGAATCCTTTTATCGCCTTGTCTTCCGATCCGGATCTGAACTGGGGTACCGCGGTCCATACATTTGATGGTGGCTTGTCGTCCTGGCTTCCATTTGCGTCGTACCTCCTTCAGCGCGGTTTTGGCCTCGTCAGAAAGGTTGGCGAGGTCCCTTTCAGATCGGAACTGCTCCTTGTTCGCGGCGCTGCCGCTTGTCTAGTTTGGTCCTTCGCGGGGAGGTGGTTTATTGCCGTTGTTGCCGGTAGGTTGGTTCTCCCTTTGGGGGCCGGGTTCGTCCCAGTTCTTCTCCACCGAGTCGTCGGGGTCGCTTTCGGGTAGCTTCGTGGTCCTCCATGGGATCTGGGCTGCGGGTGTGGTGAGAGACTCTTGGTTGGGCATTGCTGCCTCGATCCACTCCTCGTCTGGGTGTAGGCTGAGGATGTCTTTGTCCTCATCTTCCATGCCTTTTGCGTTGCCACCGAGCGGTTAAGGGCGTTTCCGTAAAGGGGTCCGGTACTTGACCTGAGACCCATTCGGTTCGGAGTCGGTTTTCGCCTGAAGTGGTACTCTGGGCTTGGGTGCGTCCGGGGCACTCGCCTGGGTGGCGGACTGTTGTGCTCCAACCGTTTTTGCCTGGGGTGTTAGCTTGAGTGTGACCGGGGTCTTCTTTTTCGTGACCCGTTGCTGTGGTTCGGTGGGTTTCGGGGTTGGTGGTGTTGGTGCGGACTTTCCTCCCTCTGGCCTGATGCCGATTCGGTACTTGGACCCTGCCGTGCTGTCCGTGCCTTGCCCTGGGGTGGGAACCATCCTGCCTCGCGGTCGGGCTGTATGATCGACCTCCGCTGCCCGTGCGAGGATCTCGCTTTGTCGGCTTGGTGTGGCGCAGCCGCTTATCCGTCGGGGGGGAACTTGGCGGCTGACCCGTGTGGTGCACTGGCTCATGCGTCGTTGACCGATTCGGGGCCGCGGCGTCTCGCTTAGGGCCAGTATGAGTGTGGTGTGCTGCTGGTCACGCACTGCCTGTTGTTGGCGGCGTCCGCGCTCCTTTGCCACCTCGAGCTGATGATTGCCCATTGTGCCGATGTGGTCTGTGAGTCGGGCCCCGTCTGCTTGCACCTGTTATAGGCAGGTCTCCTGGCTGGGTGGTGGTGGCCAACATGATCGATAGCGCTTGATAGTTATCGATAGTAGGAAGGGTCACTCTAGGCGCGCGCGCGTGTAAATGCCGCTTTTTTCCATTTAGTTTTGTTGGCGGTTGGACACATTTATGGTCGATTTGACCGCTTTTAAGTGGTTGACGTACACCCTTTGCGTTTTTCCTGTTTGGCTGTTTTTGACGAGGGCGATGACAGGAGATAGAAATCCGGTGACTTTGCCCGATCCCCCCAAAATTAGGCGCGAGCTTGGCTGCGAAGTTGACCGCCGCCTTTGAAAGAGGGTGTTGCCGGATCCAAACGTAATCACCAATTCGCGGTTTCCATTCTCGCTTCCGTAGATTGTACGAATGTGCCTGGTCTTGGGCAGCTCGTTCCAGGTCTCTCTCATGCGTGACCAACCTTCCTCGTCTGTTTCTCGGTTTACGGCCGAGCCAGGGGTTAGTTCATTAAACAATATTCCGGGGAGCCGGAGCTCTCGCCATAGAGGAGGTAAGCTGGACTGTAACCTGTGGCTTCCGAATGACTTCTGTTAAAAGCCAGTATAAGGTCGGGTAAAGCCTCGTCCCATCGGTTGTGTCGATCCCCTGTAAATTGGGCGATCATTGTCTTGATTGTTTTATTCGCGCGTTCGGCCGGGTTTTCCTGGGGGGTATAAGGGGCGGTGAATTGTTGATGCACCCTCCACTTTTATATGCAGGCTTTCACTTTGCGACTAGTGAACTGGACGCCATTGTCCGAGATCAGGACTTTGGGGGTCCCACAACGTGGCAGGATACGATCCTTAAAGACTCGTAGTACCACATCCGCGGTGGCTTTTCGGACTGCTGCCATTTCCACCCATTTCGAAGATTTATCGATGAAGACCAAGAGCATGGTGTTCCCGTGGCTTGAGCGTGGTAGTGGCCCGACGAAGTCGACGCAGATCGTTTCCCAGGGGGTCGTCGCGATCTTGGTCAACATCTTTCCGGACACTCGTTGCTGCGATATTTTGTAGCGTTGGCAGTTTTCGCATTGATGGACGAACTTCACGATGACCAAAAATGCATCCCTGGCTATAAGTACCGTGACATTATTCGGTGCTTCGTTCGTCGTACACCCAGGTGACCTGCCGATGGTTCGCAGTGGTTTTCCGTAAGGACTCTGGCTTGCTGGTGTCTTGGAACGCATAATTTCCATGGATGGGTGTCCTCGTCTGTTGCCCATGAGGGAAGGTGACGGTATACTTGTCCGCCCTCTATGGTGTAATCCGGCCAGGCTGCCGGGTTCTTTTGGACCGCGAGTAATTTCTCCTGTAGCCATTTATCTGGTACCGGTTCTGTGCCGTGCGCTTCCTCGGTGGGAAATCGGGATAGGGGCTTCGGTCAATGCTTGTTTAAGTGAAGTGAATGCCCCCTCTTGTTCCGGGGTCCACTGGAACTTTCGCCCTTTCTTTATCAGAGGGTAGAGCGGTTTTGCTAGCTCAGTAAAGTTGGGAACAAAACGGCGGTACCACGATGCCACTCCTACGAAGCTGTGTACTTCTCGGGTCGTTTGTGGGCGTGGTAGCTTCCGGATTGCTTTGACCTTATCGGGGTCCGTATGGATTCCCTGGGCGCTGACGACATGTCCAAGATATTTTAGACGGTCCTTGAAGAAGTGGCATTTTTGCGGGTTGATGTGCAGGTTCGCTCCGCGGAGTCGTCGTAGCACATCTTGTAGTTTTTGGAGGTGTTCGCGTTTTGTCCGTTCAATAACCACGATATCGTTTAGGTAGGCAAATGCGAATGGTTGCAGTTCCGGCCCAATGATGCTGTCCACTGCCCTCTGGAAAGTGGCGGGGGCTGTGTGCAGCCCGAAGGGCAGGACCTTCCACTGGAACAGGCCTCGACCGGGTACCTTGATTGCCGAGTATTGTTTGCTCTGGGCATCCATCGGGATCTGCCAATATCCGCTTTTCAGATCCAATGTGCTGATATATTTTGCCTCCGCAACTGGTTGAGAATATGATCCATCCGGGGGACGGGGTATGCATCTCTTTTGGAGTGTGCATTTAGCTGTCTGTAGTCGATACAGAGTCTCCATTCGTTGTTCTTTTTACGAACGAGTACCACTGGTGCGCTGTATGACGAATGTGAGGGTTCGATAAGGACTTGATCGATGAGTTCCTTGACCAGCTTGTGAATGATCGCTTGCATTGCTGGGTTTCGGGGGAAGTACCTCTGTTTGATAGGCCGTTCATCTTTCATATAAATTCGATGCTGGGTTATTGGGCTTGTGCCCGACATTCCTTCAAACTGGGCTAGTTCCTTTTCCAGGAAACTTTCGACTTCCGCGTCGGTAATGTCTGTGTCTGGATCTTTGGTCATTCTCTTGGTCATGGCTTCGCTCATGAAACTTCTTGTCGCGCCGGTGTCGATAGCGCCGCAAACCGGGTCTCCGCCTACGGTGACTTGGGCGAGTAGGCGGCGACGGTTAAATTTTAGGAATGTTGTGGGCGGACTCCCGGGTTCCCTGCCCCTGGGTGTCCGTTCTGATCCCTGGGGCGTGTCCCGTTTCCCTCTGCTTGTCGGCAGCAGTCTTTGGTGCGGATGTTATCCTTAGAGCATATCCAACAGAACAGCCGAGGCAGATTCGGGCAGTTGAATGGGAAGTGGCCCGGTATTTTGCGTCGTCGGCAAAGGTCGGCTATTTGTGGGTTGCCAGTTATCACCTGGTTTACGCTGCCTCCGGGACACGGGATCGGTTGAGGCACGTTGGTGGGGGTGACTTGCAACTGTTCGAATTCTTCGGCAAGGGTGAGGTATCCCCCGACATCCTGGAATTCCCCTCGTTTTGCGAAATGTTTGAACTCCACGCGGCTATTTTTGTAAATCCATCCGAGTTTTTGCTCTTCGTTGAGTTGTGTGAAGCGCATGTTCTTTCGCATCTCCCGTACGAAGTCTTTTGCCGGCTCGCCCCATGCTTGGTGGCGTCTGGTGATTTGCTCCATGACACGTTCCTGGTAATTGGTTGGGACGTAGTACCGTAGGAACTCCCGTCGGAACGCAGACCAGTCTGGCATCTCGACGGGGCTAGTGTGCCACCAGTCTAGTGCATCTCCTCGGAGTAGTATGACCATGGCCCCCGCTGCCTGATCCAATTCGATGCCGTAGGCGCAGGCTAGTTCTTCGGTGCGACTTATGAATTCCAGGTGGTCTCTCCTGCCGTCGAATTCCTCGCCCCAGCTTCGAGTGGTGCTGATGGCTGCTGTCTTGGTATTCGTTGGAGCTGAGAGGGTCGGTATTCCCATATTTGCCTCCGTTCTTGGTAGTGTGTCTACTGGCAAGATGATTACCGGTGTTGCGGGGATCTGGAGCGTCATGATACTAGCCCGCGTTCCCTCGTCGTGTTCTTGATCGCGGATGAACTCCGACATTTGGCGTCTTAAATCTTCTGATAGAGTCTCGGGCTCTAGGCCGAATTCCTTGGCATATATTTCCAACTGGGTCTTATTAACGTTAAAGACCCAACTGCGTGGGAGTTTCCCGAGGTCACCTACTTCCGGCTTCACGGGGTACGGGTAAACAATGAGCTGATATAACCTCAAACAAACCAAAACCAAGGTCCCTGCTCGGGCGCCACTGTAACGATCTCTTTTAGTAACACGGGAGTAACTCGCCGTTTCCAGGGTTAGTCACAAATATTATATGTGTGTGGGACGCTTGGTTTCGTTGTTTGCTGAAATCGTTTCCCCCCCGCCCAAGTAAGTAGACACGTAGAAGTTCGTAGTTAGGAAAGGATTTATTGCTATTGTTCTCGTGGCGTACCTGATAATTGTTCGTGCTTCGTGGCAGTCCCTGACGGATGCAGTGCGTCGCCCTTGGAGGACCGGGTCAGGAGCCGATTCGGAAATCGCACTACCTGTGGCTCACCCGTCGCTGATTCGGAAATCGCACGTCGGGAGCCAACCAAAGCCGATTTGGAAATCGCACTATTGGTTCCTTTGACTGGGAACTGCTTTTCGAGGGGGAAAGAGAGATTAGATTAACTTACCGATATGTTTACTCGACCGATGCCGCGCACTAAGTGAAGTGCTAGTGCGATTGGGCGCGTCTTTTATAGGCCGCTGAGTGCTGCTGGCGTAGGCAGCGCAGTCGATGAAAAATCATCGATAGGCCTATCGTCAGCTGTTAATCATCGATCGTCGCGATGGCTGCCCAGCTGTTGTGCTATCGATGGCCGTGACCATGGCGCGCGTTGGTTTTTTGGCGCGTGTATTTGAAATGGCCGTTGAACTTATATTTAAATGATGCGCTTCGTGCGGCTTATCGATCAGGGCGCGTTAATCAAATTTATTTAGCTGGAATAAACTTAATTCTAGGCCAGCCGCTCCTTGCGTATGCTGACAGGATTTATTCAGTAGTAATAATAAACTTAAAAAATAAATAATACATCGAAATTAATACAAAATAATAAACTTAAAAATAATAATGAAATTAAGTTAAGGGTGGGGTGCTTCTGGCACAAAACTGAAAAATATAATGATAAACTTAGAAATAATAATGAAATTAAACTTAGAAATAATAATGAAACTAAGTTTGCGCGCCGCTGGGGCGTCGCACTCCCCCCTCTTTTACGACGTTGGGGCTTTCCTTTTGGAGAATCCTTTTATCGCCTTGTCTTCCGATCCGGATCTGAACTGGGGTACCGCGGTCCATACATTTGATGGTGGCTTGTCGTCCTGGCTTCCATTTGCGTCGTACCTCCTTCAGCGCGGTTTTGGCCTCGTCAGAAAGGTTGGCGAGGTCCCTTTCAGATCGGAACTGCTCCTTGTTCGCGGCGCTGCCGCTTGTCTAGTTTGGTCCTTCGCGGGGAGGTGGTTTATTGCCGTTGTTGCCGGTAGGTTGGTTCTCCCTTTGGGGGCCGGGTTCGTCCCAGTTCTTCTCCACCGAGTCGTCGGGGTCGCTTTCGGGTAGCTTCGTGGTCCTCCATGGGATCTGGGCTGCGGGTGTGGTGAGAGACTCTTGGTTGGGCATTGCTGCCTCGATCCACTCCTCGTCTGGGTGTAGGCTGAGGATGTCTTTGTCCTCATCTTCCATGCCTTTTGCGTTGCCACCGAGCGGTTGAGGGCGTTTCCGTAAAGGGGTCCGGTACTTGACCTGAGACCCATTCGGTTCGGAGTCGGTTTTCGCCTGAAGTGGTACTCTGGGCTTGGGTGCGTCCGGGGCACTCGCCTGGGTGGCGGACTGTTGTGCTCCAACCGTTTTTGCCTGGGGTGTTAGCTTGAGTGTGACCGGGGTCTTCTCTTTTCGTGACCCGTTGCTGTGGTTCGGTGGGTTTCGGGGTTGGTGGTGTTGGTGCGGACTTTCCTCCCTCTGGCCTGATGCCGATTCGGTACTTGGACCCTGCCGTGCTGTCCGTGCCTTGCCCTGGGGTGGGAACCATCCTGCCTCGCGGTCGGGCTGTATGATGACCTCCGCTGCCCGTGCGAGGATCTCGCTTTGTCGGCTTGGTGTGGCGCAGCCGCTTATCCGTCGGGGGGGAACTTGGCGGCTGACCCGTGTGGTGCACTGGCTCATGCGTCGTTGACCGATTCGGGGCCGCGGCGTCTCGCTTAGGGCCAGTATGAGTGTGGTGTGCTGCTGGTCACGCACTGCCTGTTGTTGGCGGCGTCCGCGCTCCTCTTTGCCACCTCGAGCTGATGATTGCCCATTGTGCCGATGTGGTCTGTGAGTCGGGCCCCGTCTGCTTGCACCTGTTATAGGCAGGTCTCCTGGCTGGGTGGTGGTGGCCAACATGATCGATAGCGCTTGATAGTTATCGATAGTAGGAAGGGTCACTCTAGGCGCGCGCGCGTGTAAATGCCGCTTTTTTCCATTTAGTTTTGTTGGCGGTTGGACACATTTATGGTCGATTTGACCGCTTTTAAGTGGTTGACGTACACCCTTTGCGTTTTTCCTGTTTGGCTGTTTTTGACGAGGGCGATGACAGGAGATAGAAATCCGGTGACTTTGCCCGATCCCCCAAAATTAGGCGCGAGCTTGGCTGCGAAGTTGACCGCCGCCTTTGAAAGAGGGTGTTGCCGGATCCAAACGTAATCACCAATTCGCGGTTTCCATTCTCGCTTCCGTAGATTGTACGAATGTGCCTGGTCTTGGGCAGCTCGTTCCAGGTCTCTCTCATGCGTGACCAACCTTCCTCGTCTGTTTCTCGGTTTACGGCCGAGCCAGGGGTTAGTTCATTAAACAATATTCCGGGGAGCCGGAGCTCTCGCCATAGAGGAGGTAAGCTGGACTGTAACCTGTGGCTTCCGAATGACTTCTGTTAAAAGCCAGTATAAGGTCGGGTAAAGCCTCGTCCCATCGGTTGTGTCGATCCCCTGTAAATTGGGCGATCATTGTCTTGATTGTTTTATTCGCGCGTTCGGCCGGGTTTTCCTGGGGGGTATAAGGGGCGGTGAATTGTTGATGCACCCTCCACTTTTATATGCAGGCTTTCACTTTGCGACTAGTGAACTGGACGCCATTGTCCGAGATCAGGACTTTGGGGGTCCCACAACGTGGCGAGGATACGATCCTTAAAGACTCGTAGTACCACATCCGCGGTGGCTTTTCGGACTGCTGCCATTTCCACCCATTTCGAAGATTTATCGATGAAGACCAAGAGCATGGTGTTCCCGTGGCTTGAGCGTGGTAGTGGCCCGACGAAGTCGACGCAGATCGTTTCCCAGGGGGTCGTCGCGATCTTGGTCAACATCTTTCCGGACACTCGTTGCTGCGATATTTTGTAGCGTTGGCAGTTTTCGCATTGATGGACGAACTTCACGATGACCAAAAATGCATCCCTGGCTATAAGTACCGTGACATTATTCGGTGCTTCGTTCGTCGTACACCCAGGTGACCTGCCGATGGTTCGCAGTGGTTTTCCGTAAGGACTCTGGCTTGCTGGTGTCTTGGAACGCATAATTTCCATGGATGGGTGTCCTCGTCTGTTGCCCATGAGGGAAGGTGACGGTATACTTGTCCGCCCTCTATGGTGTAATCCGGCCAGGCTGCCGGGTTCTTTTGGACCGCGAGTAATTTCTCCTGTAGCCATTTATCTGGTACCGGTTCTGTGCCGTGCGCTTCCTCGGTGGGAAATCGGGATAGGGGCTTCGGTCAATGCTTGTTTAAGTGAAGTGAATGCCCCCTCTTGTTCCGGGGTCCACTGGAACTTTCGCCCTTTCTTTATCAGAGGGTAGAGCGGTTTTGCTAGCTCAGTAAAGTTGGGAACAAAACGGCGGTACCACGATGCCACTCCTACGAAGCTGTGTACTTCTCGGGTCGTTTGTGGGCGTGGTAGCTTCCGGATTGCTTTGACCTTATCGGGGTCCGTATGGATTCCCTGGGCGCTGACGACATGTCCAAGATATTTTAGACGGTCCTTGAAGAAGTGGCATTTTTGCGGGTTGATGTGCAGGTTCGCTCCGCGGAGTCGTCGTAGCACATCTTGTAGTTTTTGGAGGTGTTCGCGTTTTGTCCGTTCAATAACCACGATATCGTTTAGGTAGGCAAATGCGAATGGTTGCAGTTCCGGCCCAATGATGCTGTCCACTGCCCTCTGGAAAGTGGCGGGGGCTGTGTGCAGCCCGAAGGGCAGGACCTTCCACTGGAACAGGCCTCGACCGGGTACCTTGATTGCCGAGTATTGTTTGCTCTGGGCATCCATCGGGATCTGCCAATATCCGCTTTTCAGATCCAATGTGCTGATATATTTTGCCTCCGCAACTGGTTGAGAATATGATCCATCCGGGGGACGGGGTATGCATCTCTTTTGGAGTGTGCATTTAGCTGTCTGTAGTCGATACAGAGTCTCCATTCGTTGTTCTTTTTACGAACGAGTACCACTGGTGCGCTGTATGACGAATGTGAGGGTTCGATAAGGACTTGATCGATGAGTTCCTTGACCAGCTTGTGAATGATCGCTTGCATTGCTGGGTTTCGGGGGAAGTACCTCTGTTTGATAGGCCGTTCATCTTTCATATAAATTCGATGCTGGGTTATTGGGCTTGTGCCCGACATTCCTTCAAACTGGGCTAGTTCCTTTTCCAGGAAACTTTCGACTTCCGCGTCGGTAATGTCTGTGTCTGGATCTTTGGTCATTCTCTTGGTCATGGCTTCGCTCATGAAACTTCTTGTCGCGCCGGTGTCGATAGCGCCGCAAACCGGGTCTCCGCCTACGGTGACTTGGGCGAGTAGGCGGCGACGGTTAAATTTTAGGAATGTTGTGGGCGGACTCCCGGGTTCCCTGCCCCTGGGTGTCCGTTCTGATCCCTGGGGCGTGTCCCGTTTCCCTCTGCTTGTCGGCAGCAGTCTTTGGTGCGGATGTTATCCTTAGAGCATATCCAACAGAACAGCCGAGGCAGATTCGGGCAGTTGAATGGGAAGTGGCCCGGTATTTTGCGTCGTCGGCAAAGGTCGGCTATTTGTGGGTTGCCAGTTATCACCTGGTTTACGTGCCTCCGGGACACGGGATCGGTTGAGGCACGTTGGTGGGGGTGACTTGCAACTGTTCGAATTCTTCGGCAAGGGTGAGGTATCCCCCGACATCCTGGAATTCCCCTCGTTTTGCGAAATGTTTGAACTCCACGCGGCTATTTTTGTAAATCCATCCGAGTTTTTGCTCTTCGTTGAGTTGTGTGAAGCGCATGTTCTTTCGCATCTCCCGTACGAAGTCTTTTGCCGGCTCGCCCCATGCTTGGTGGCGTCTGGTGATTTGCTCCATGACACGTTCCTGGTAATTGGTTGGGACGTAGTACCGTAGGAACTCCCGTCGGAACGCAGACCAGTCTGGCATCTCGACGGGGCTAGTGTGCCACCAGTCTAGTGCATCTCCTCGGAGTAGTATGACCATGGCCCCCGCTGCCTGATCCAATTCGATGCCGTAGGCGCAGGCTAGTTCTTCGGTGCGACTTATGAATTCCAGGTGGTCTCTCCTGCCGTCGAATTCCTCGCCCCAGCTTCGAGTGGTGCTGATGGCTGCTGTCTTGGTATTCGTTGGAGCTGAGAGGGTCGGTATTCCCATATTTGCCTCCGTTCTTGGTAGTGTGTCTACTGGCAAGATGATTACCGGTGTTGCGGGGATCTGGAGCGTCATGATACTAGCCCGCGTTCCCTCGTCGTGTTCTTGATCGCGGATGAACTCCGACATTTGGCGTCTTAAATCTTCTGATAGAGTCTCGGGCTCTAGGCCGAATTCCTTGGCATATATTTCCAACTGGGTCTTATTAACGTTAAAGACCCAACTGCGTGGGAGTTTCCCGAGGTCGCCTACTTCCGGCTTCACGGGGTACGGGTAAACAATGAGCTGATATAACCTCAAACAAACCAAAACCAAGGTCCCTGCTCGGGCGCCACTGTAACGATCTCTTTTAGTAACACGGGAGTAACTCGCCGTTTCCAGGGTTAGTCACAAATATTATATGTGTGTGGGACGCTTGGTTTCGTTGTTTGCTGAAATCTGTTTCCCCCCCGCCCAAGTAAGTAGACACGTAGAAGTTCGTAGTTAGGAAAGGATTTATTGCTATTGTTCTCGTGGCGTACCTGATAATTGTTCGTGCTTCGTGGCAGTCCCTGACGGATGCAGTGCGTCGCCCTTGGAGGACCGGGTCAGGAGCCGATTCGGAAATCGCACTACCTGTGGCTCACCCGTCGCTGATTCGGAAATCGCACGTCGGGAGCCAACCAAAGCCGATTTGGAAATCGCACTATTGGTTCCTTTGACTGGGAACTGCTTTTAGATGGGGAAAGAGAGATTAGATTAACTTACCGAGATGTTTACTCGACCGATGCCGCGCACTAAGTGAAGTGCTAGTGCGATTGGGCGCGTCTTTTATAGGCCGCTGAGTGCTGCTGGCGTACGCAGCGCAGTCGATGAAAAATTATCGATAGGCCTATCGTCAGCTGTTAATCATCGATCGTCGCGATTGCTGCCCAGCTGTTGTGCTATTAAATGACCATGGCGCGCGTTGGTTTTTTGGCGCGTGTATTTGAAATGGCCGTTGAACTTATATTTAAATGATGCGCTTCGTGCGGCTTATCGATCAGGGCGCGTTAATCAAATTTATTTAGCTGGAATAAACTTAATTCTAGGCCAGCCGCTCCTTGCGTATGCTGACAGGATTTATTCAGTAGTAATAATAAACTTCCTCCTACGGACTGCTACCTTGTCGTGGTGGGAGGGCTTAGTAGGTGTAAGGAACCTAAGAGCAATGCTGGCGGTAGCAATCGCTACCGGCAGGGCCACCCATGCCGGTAAGGTCGAGGGGGAGCACCGAAGCAAAAAGCAGTCTTAACCTGGCGGATAGGTCAAAAACGAAACCCAGCCAATAGGCAAAATGACTAAAGTCATTGGAGGAGCAGAAGTTACGGTGCAGGGAGTCGGATCCCCAGTACCGGCGGCGGATCGGCGTGAGAACGCAGGCCCCACGGCGTCGATATCAAGCAACTGCAAACCCAGTGTGGAGGTGGACCACTTGGCCTCCTCTTTGCGTAAAGTGGCAAGTGAAGGTGCACTTCATCGTCAAGTTGGGGTGGACATGGAGCCGGAGGTCGAAAATGGCGAATTCATTTTCACAGGCCCGTCAATGACAGACGAAGAGCTTGCGCTTGCGCTGGCTCGCATGCCTATCAACGACGAGCCACCGAAAGTGGGTGAGCCTACATCGGCCATGGCCCAAGTGGAGAGAAAGAAGGAAGATGCTTCTCACCGCAAGCATCGCTCAGGGTACAAGGCATCGCTCAAGTTTCTCAGAACACTTGAGGGCCGCACCCTGGAGTCGCTGACCGCAAGGGAGAAAGCGCTCAAAAAGAAGCACGATTACAAAGAGCGCCGCTACAACCGGCTGTCTAAAGATAGCTCGGACCAAGCACGAGCACAGAGTACAAGGGCCCAAGTGGAAGCACTGGAAACTGTGACAAAGACGGAATCTCCGTCCACGTCGAAGGCAGCCAATCCATCCACTGGGGACCAGAAGAACCGCAGAAGACCACCCCCTACGTCGACCACACTCTCCTAAAAGGAGGGACCGGATGGCGAAAGGGGTGGAAATTCAAAGCGGCAAAGATCCGATGACTCATCCAAGGCCCCGGAAAACAAGCGAAGAAGACCAGAAGACTTTCTGGCCAGCTTAAGCTCAAAACCGGCGCTTATGATAGCCATTATCGACCGAAGCAACCCGGAAGGGAAGCTTTCACCCGATAACTGGCTCATTCTGGAGGGAGTCATCATGCAGGCCATCCACGATGTCATGACACAAGGCGAAGATTCATTCCTAGCTGAGTTTGAGGGCGTCAAGTGGTATAAAGGCTCTAAGGTCGTGGCTTGTGTCAACGAGGAGTCCTTGAGATTTCTCACCGACACAATTCACGGCGTTGGTGAACTTTGCCTGGTGCAATGATCGACGTCGTACCACCGGACCATGTGCCTGTACGTTCGGTCATGAAGCTATGGATCCCACCTCCAATCCTGGAGGACCGAACCATACTAAACATGATCAAAGGTCAGAACAAGGAGTACGGAACCGACGACTGGACCATACTGAGAGGACTGGCGCGCGACAATGGAAACGGCAAGGATCTCTGGATCAGCATTGGTCGGGAATCCAAGAGCCTCATCCTGAAGAAGCATGGCCAGATGAAGCATGGATTGGGCTGCCTCCGGGCAATACTTCTGAGCTAGGATGTTAGGTCAACAGAACAATCTAAGGGTGGTGCAGATTAATCTGCATCACTCCATGGTACCCTCTGTTGACCTACTACGATTCATGGAGAAGGAGAGGGTTGATGTTGCACTCGTCCAGGAACCCTGGATCCTAGGGGAAAGGGTTCGTGGACTGAGTGCTCGCGGATACCATCTCCTCTTCCCCAGAAACTTGGGTAAGCCGAGAACATGTATCGTGGAAAGAACTGAGCTTAACGTGCTTTTCTCTGCTCGTTACAGCGACAAGGACTTCACAGTGGTGAAGATCGAGGGAAGGAACGGGAGAACTCTATACCTTGCCTCGGCCTATCTTCCATACGAGGAAAAGGACCCACCATCGGAAAGCATCAGAGCCTTCATTCGGCACACGCAGAAAGAGGGCATCGAAGCTGTCCTGGGGTGCGATGCGAATGCCCACCACTCCATATGGGGTAGTACGGGCATTAACGATCGAGGAGAGGCACTGCTGGACTACATTTTGAGCACAAACCTTATTCTGTGTAACTGGGGAGAACACCCCACTTTCCGGAATAAGGATCGTGCTCAGGTTACAGACATAACCGTAGCGCTAAGCAGAGGCTCTCTGGCCGTTGACAACTGGCATGTCTCCACCAAGTGCTCCTTTTCGGACCACTACAGGATACTGTTCGATGACAACTGGTGCAGAGAGATACCTACTCCCTTTAGGAACCCAAAAAGAACAAACTGGGAAAAATTCGGTTAGTCGACCCCCAAAGCCCAACCACCAAGCGTGGTGGACAACGGTGCTCGGCCAGACTAGGAAGGAAACGAGGAAGCTCTTCAACAAAGCAAAATCGACCAACAAGCAAGAAGACTGGCACGACTGGAAGGCAAGAAGAGACTCTTGGGCAAAATATTGCGAGGATATTGCCTGCACCAGTGTAGCGTCCAGACTTCGACGTGTGCTGGCCAAAAATCCATCCAACCCGGAGTTACTATGTAACCCGGACGGAACGTATGCAAAAAACAGCCAAGAGTCTCTGGAAATGCTAGTGAACACACATTTTCCAGGTTGCCTAGACGCTGAACCAGAGGTCGGGTCAACTGAGCTTCAAATCAGCGAGGCACCTGGGAAAAAAGACACGACGATGATTGACGAAATCATCACTGAAGAAAATATTATCTGGGCTATCAAGTCATTCCAAACCTTTAAATCACCAGGACCGGATGACATCCGACCAGTTATGTTGCAAGTATCGATCTTAAATCTACTGCATTGGCCGACCAAGATTTTCAAGGGCTGTCTCCTCACGGGGTACATCCCAGAAAGCTGGCGAGAGGTGAGAGTGGTCTTCATCCCCAAGACAGGGAAAATAAACCACAACTTTCCGAAAGACTATAGACCCATCAGTCTACCATCGTTTCTTCTGAAAACGATGGAAAGACTACTGGACCTCCACCTGAGAAGCAAGCTTACACCACGAATGTTCAGCGGTGCGCAGCACGCCTACCTTAAGGGTAGATCTGTTGACACCGCACTACATGAAGTGGTGGGGAGCATTGGGGAATCGCTGAATCAGAACGAGTTTGCGTTAGCGGCCTTCCTCGACATCGAGGGAGCTTTCAACAACGTCAGGACCGAATCGATTACGGCAGCTCTTGCTAATATCGGCTCACACTCGATGATTACTTACTGGCTAAGGAACATGCTTAGCAGCCGAGTGATCAACTCCACTCTCTGTGCAGAAGAAGAACAACGAGAGGCACTCCGCGGGGGGGGGTGTCATATCCCCGCTTCTTTGGAACCTGGTTCTCAACGAACTTCTTCTTACCTTGAAGTTTAATGGATGTATGGTGACAGCATATGCAGATGACCTAGTTCTAATGGTAACGGGTAAATTCTTACCCACAATCAGTGAGCTATTAGAATCTGCTCTTGCCCGAACCCTAAGATGGGCACACCAGAACGGTCTAGGGGTTAACCCTCAGAAGTACCAACTGGTGCTGTTCACAAGGAGATACAAGATCCCTGAGTTCACACTCCCATCCATTGGGGAAACGCAGCTCAATCGGGTCAACGAAGCGAAGTATCTGGGCGTTTTTCTTGACTCAAAACTCTCTTGGAAGAGAAACTCTGAGGAAAGAATGAAGAAGGCATTAGGCGCGTACTATGCCTGCAAAAAGACCTTTGTTAGGAAGTGGGTACTGCAGCCGTATATCATTCATTGGTTATACACAGCGGTAGTTTGACCTATCCTTACATATGGAGAGCTGGTATGGTGGAAGGCGGCCAACACCAAATCCCACCTAAACAACCTCCATAAGGTACAAAGAGCAGCTTGCAGCTTACAGGATTCCTGCGATCCACCCCCAAGCGGCCCTGGATGTAATTTTGAACCTGGAACCAGTAGACACTTTCCTGAAGTACGAGGCTTCGAGAAGCGCAGTAAGACTCCGGGAACTAAAACTTCTTAAAACATCTACTTCTGGCCACAGCAGTATCCTACAGGAAGTAGGAATAAGTGCTTTGGCAAAGGGAAGTGACTACTAAATACCAGTTCAGAAATGGAACGACAACTTTGGAACACGGTTCCCGGAGAGAGAGGAATGGAAGCTAGACACTATCAAGAGGGAGAACGAGCTATCCATCTATACAGACGGTTCAAAAACGGAAGAAGGCATAGGAGCTGGCATCTTCTCCGAAGAACTTGCGACACAGCTCTCATTCCGTATACCAAACTGCTAAATTGATATACACCTCGGGTGAAACTCAAAAGAACATTTCAATCTTGGTCGACAGCCAGGCGGCTATAAAGACTCTGTCATCAAACGCCACAAAGAGCGTCCTAGTCCTCAAAACGGCGACAGCACTGAACCAAATCCAACAGCACTCTATCACCCTCGTCTGGGTACCTGGTCACGCAGGCATACCGGGCAACGAGGAAGCAGACGAGTGCGCTAGGAACGGCTCTGCGCTGCCAGCGACGCAAGCGGTAATGGACATTCAAAGACCCCTGCAGGACATCATGACGGAATTGAAGTGGAGGGACAGAAATAGGGCAGAACGACAATGGGACCTCGCACCCGGTTGTCACATCTCCCGATTACTCTGGCCAAGATACTCACCCAAAAGAACTTCCCAACTCCTACACTTTAGCAAGAACAGGATGAGAACTATGGTAGGAGTCATAACAGGGCACTGCACCATCGGTCAACCCCACCATGACTTCTGCCGTAGCTGTGGGAGCGAGGAGGAAATAGAAAGCATCTATCACCTTCTATGCGACTGCCCTGCACTTTTTAGGAAACGCACCCAGCATCTGGGCAAACCATTCTTTGAAGACCTGGCAAATGTGCCCATAGAAGACCTGGCTCTTTTTGTGGATTCCTAAAAATGGTTTAAGTAGAGAGTTTGCGCAGAATCTGACCGTCAATCCCCACTACCCCCTCCCCTCCTTAACCCCACCCCCCTACTAGGCATCACAATGGTCCAAAAGGTCTCTGGGTGAACTCGGCATCTTCCGAGCAGCCTATTTAACCTAACCTAACCTAATAATAAACTTACAAAATAAATAGTACTACGAAATTAATACAAAATAATAAACTTAAAAATAATAATGAAATTAAGTTAAGGGTGGGGTGCTTCTGGCACAAAACTGAAAAATATAATGATAAACTTAGAAACAATAATGAAATTAAACTTAGAAATAATAATGAAATTAAGTTTGCGCGCCGCTGGGGCGTCGCAACACATATACGGCAATCTATTCTCCTCAAAGTAACGCGTCTGAGAGAGTGAATAGGTCGATTATTTGCGCTATTCGTGCCTACTTATCATCTGAACAGAGTGAATGGGATTCACACATTCATGCAATTATTTGTGCATTAAGGAATGGTTATCATTCTAGTATTGGTAGTTCCCCATATCATGCCCTTTATGGCCTTGATATGATCACACACGCTTCTCAGTATCAATTACTTCGAAATTTGCAACTGTTAGATGAACCAGCTGTTCAACTCGGCAACGAGGACAAATTGAAACTGCTGAGAGATAGGTTGAGGAAAAAATTTGCATATAGCCTACGAAAAACAAGCAGCGCAATACAATTTACGAGCTAGGATCGTCGATTATAAGGTGGGTCAAGAAGTGTTCAGGAGGAACTTTGTCCAAAGTAATTTTACCAAAGGCCTAAATGCAAAGTAATGTCCCCCTTTCCTGAAAGCGAGAGTAAGAGAAAAGCAAGGAAACTCATTCTATCTTTTAGAAGACTTACAGGGAAAGATACTTGGAACGTGCCATTCAAAAGATTTGCTGCAGTAAAGATTTTCTGTGTAATTTGTGGCGTTAAGAACTACAAATTAAACAGTGGTGTGATGAACGGACTTTCTTTTTCAAATGTTTAAATAATGAAGAACAGTTAACTTTCGGTTCAGGAAAAAGTTTTTGAAATTCGCGCCGTCTCGATCAGTGCAAGTGCAGCGCTGCACTTGACGAAGAATGCAACCGTGGAAGCGAAAAGAGAGGATTGAGAGAGTTTGACATTGTCAAAATGGTGACAGCTATAGATTTCCGGTCTCTCATTGGCCTATATAAAGCAGCCTCAACGGCATCCGGTCTCTTTTCCATTTCGACGCCACCAGACATACATCATCCAACATCCAGTTGCGATCAATTCTTAGTTTTTCTTAACCTCCCAAGTTAAGACGATATTGGCCATCCGGCACACTAGAAAGATTCCAGCGCGATTCTCAGGCGGAGAAATCGGATATCCTCGTGGCAGGAGAAAAGAAAGATTTTCACTTTGGTTGTGGCCATTTTTCATTATTCGGCCAGCCAAGTGCAGATTGGTTCACCCAGATCAAGAGGCACCTGGTCTGGCTGCAGCAGCAGCCCACAGAGGCAGTTTTACATTGGCTTCGGCAACCTGCATGTATTGGGTTTCGTAGGGGAAAAAACGGCATATTTTCAATAATTTTATTTTAGTACAAAAACTGAATTATTTGGTTCAAACTTTTTATTGTCGTAAGGATACACATTTAATGAGGAATCACTGAAACTTTTGAAGCAAAATATTAAAAGCTCTGCCATTGTGACGTCATTTCTGGAGAGCCTTCGGGAAAAAGGTGCATCCGCGTTGACAGCATAACTTCTAGGAAGATCATCTGAAGTGCAAATAAAAAAAACGTGTTAACTTAAGTCTTTAAACTAGAACTTGGACGAAGGAAAAACAATGAAGTGAAAATTGGATTTTTGGCAGAGGTTTTTACGAAAAAATAAAAAATTTAATAAAATCTCGCTTTTTTATTATACCCTTGCAAATGGTTTATAATTTTGCCCAGAAGTTTGCAAGGCATAGAAAAATTCATTTCCGACCCCATAAACTATATATATTCTTGATCAGGGTGACGAGCTGAGTCGATTGAGCTTTGTCCGTCCGTCTGTCTGTCTGTTTCTACGCGAACTAGTCTCTCAGTTTTACAGCTATCGAGCTGAAATTTTGCACAGAGTCTTCTTTTTGCTGCACACTACTAATATGTCGGAACCGACCGGAACGGATGACTATGTCTCATAGCTCCCATAGGAAAAATCGGTCGGAAAACTAGTTTTATAAGAAAAACTTTTTTCTTTTCAATGGAAACGTCTCCAAACTGTGCAATCGTAGGTTTTCTATATAATTCTATAGTTTTCTTTTATAATTTTATAAAGTTTAATTAAAATCGGACAACTATATGGTATATCTGCCATACAAAAGATTGGTCTGAAAAACAGTCTTAGTTAGAAAAACTTTTTTGTTTTGAATGGTAGCATCCTGCAATTGTATATTTGTTTGTTTCACATGCTTTCACATAGCTTTACAAATCTTTGGCCAAATCGGATGACTATATCATATAGCTCCCATAAGAACGATGTGCAAAATTTCAGCTCGATAGCTGTAAAACTGAGAGACTAGTTCGCGTAGAAACAGACAGACAGACGGACGGACAAAGCTCAATCGACTCAGCTCGTCACCCTGATCAAGAATATATATAGTTTATGGGGTCGGAAATGAATATTTCTATGCGTTGCAAACTTCTGGGCAAAATTATAACACCCTTTGCAAGGGTATAAAAAAGAGTATTTTTTAAAAAATTGTAGGTCGAAGCAAGGAAGACGGACTACACAGTCGCGCACAAGGAGGAAAAAATCATTAAAAGTGATAGCTGAACGTGTAAGGTATATGTATATTTAGTAAAAATAAAATGACAAATCACATCGATTGCATGAATAGCAAACTTGATTTGTTTGCTCCTCATCCCACTTAAAGTAGCATTTTGCGAATTGAAGATGTTACTTATAATCCAATCGCGTAATTAGATTCAACAAGTTTAATTGAGTTTGTTTATTTGGTCAATGGTGAATCATACAGAGACCTGTCAAGTGTTTTTCTTAGACTTGTAGTTCAACTAAAGGATCATGCCAAATATAACATTACCGGTTATGCAGTTGCTGTTGTTAATGATGTACTAAATTCCATATTCAGAAGTTCATCGGAATATTTAAATAACATTTTGGTATTATAAAGTGAGAATAATTATCATTATCGCTCATAATTACAAACAGTTCTGAACTGCGGTTGCGATGCCGCAGCGAGTCATTTAACTAAACAGGGTTATTTTCCTAACTGTGTCAGACAAAACATTTTAACAGACGGGCATCAGACGCTAATACATATGTTTCAAAATAGTAATAAAATGGAACATTTTGGTAAAGTTCCTAGAGATATTTTTGATCAACCTAAACTATTGATAAATAATGTGGATCTACGGATAACCTTTAATATTGAGAAACCAGCTTATTATTTATTTGAAGTGGAAGCAGAATCAACTCTAAAAGTATTGGAAGCTTAGCTTCCGCTTGCACATTATCACGTGCTTCAAAACAAAAATGATTTATAGTCCCTTCCACTCTATCCTGGAAGCCATACTGTGTCCATAACTTTGTTATTGGTCAGCTACCGAATTGTATGTCGTTTTGCATGGTTAAAAACAGCGTATATTCAGGAAACCGTCGACAAGATCCATTTAAATTTAAACATTTTAAAATTCATCGATTTAATCTATTAGTTAATGGTGTACAAATTCCGACACAGGCTCTTGAGTTCGATTACACAGCTCCTGAGAATACTCAAAGCGCTCGTTCATATAATATGCAAACGGAATAACCCAATTATGACAGAGGATTACAAATACCAAAAGAAATGATTTATAGCGACTATTTAATTAAATTAAATTATTTGAATGACTACTCGTACAAATTCAGCAAATGCAAGTGCAAAGAACACTAACAACACCATGAGTCAGTGCCAACTCAATGCCCAAATGCAACCACAACAAGACGATCGCCGGCTTTCTATACAGCGCAACAACGCTTATTTTGCAATTGTCTCTCCCGAGCCCACCTGCACGGCGACTGTAAGCTCTCATACTACCACCGCGACGTGGAGCTCCCAATGCCCCACCCCGTCTCCTCGGCCCACGATGATGAACTTTTCGGCAAATGCAACAAAAAGTACGGTAACGCTTACTTCAGCGCAATCAACCTGTACGAACTCAACAACAACAACTATACAGAAACCAGCGTCAACTCAGCACGCGCTCCCACTAACACATACACAAGTGAGCACAACACCCACCACCCGTTCGTATGTGCAGACCGGCATCGATCGGTATGTAAAAATAAACAAACGAAAATTAAGCCCGCAAAACAAAAGAAGCGGTAATACACCAAAATTGAACATAACAAGCGATAAACCTGCGGACAAAGATCCCCTCACTGGAAATAGGTTCCAAATTCTTGCCAAACAGTCTGACGCTGAGAGTGAAGAAAAAGCTGCAAGTGCCGCAAAACCAAAGCCTCCGCCAATTTACATTAGGGATACTAGCTGTACGGCCCCAGTAACACAGCTTGTCTCGCTAATAGGCAATAACAACTTCTATGTGACATCCGTCAGCAAAGGCAACATACGCGAAATAAAGCTCCAAGTTAACACCGATGACGACTATCGCGCTGTCGAAAAATGTTTAAGAGCTGAAGATAAAAGCTACTACACCTACCAACAAAAAAAAAGCAAAGGCCTACAAGTTGTAATCAAAGGTATTGAATCAAGTGTACCTGCAACGGAAGTTGCTTATGCTTTGGAAGATAAGGGATTTAAGGTCAAGTCCGTAATAAATTTAATAAACAGAGACAAAAACCCCAGCCGCTTTTCAAAGTTGAGCTGAGACCGGAAGACATAGCTCCTAACAAAAATGAAGTGCACCCAATGTACAAACTACCTTACTTATTCTACCGCACAAACACACAAATCCAGTGCAATGTACCAATTGCCAAGAATTTGGACACACCAAATCCTACTGCGCTCTGTTTGGTGGCATGCGGAGAGCTGCACAATACTGCCTCATTCCCCGCAAACAAGGAGGATCCATCAGTCAAAAAATGCAGTAACTGTGGAGGTAACCACACCGCAAACTACAGAGGTTGCCAAGTATACAAATATCTGAAGAGCAGGATTATTACGCGCACGGAATTTGATCGTTCCAATGGAAACCTTAATATGTATACACCCTCGCAATCGACCCCTGGAGTCTTCTTCACAAAAGCTACGAGATCGTCTTTTGCCCCTTCGACTACTACCCAAGGCGTTTCTTTCGCAAGCGTCTTGAAACAAGGAACGATTTCACACGAAACTCGAACTGAGGCACCTCTGACAACAAAACATGTGGAGCAACCATCAAACCAAAGTAGCTTAGAAGCCATGTTTCTATCGTTACCACAAACCCTGAAAGATTTTATGGTGTATATGCAAAACGCAATGCAAGAACAGATGAGAATGCAAGGCCTTCTCATTCAACTGCTCGCTTCGCAAAAACCCAAATAATGGCTCTCCTAAGAGTATCACTCTGGAATGCAAATGGCATTCCTCGCCACAAAGTGGAGTTATCCAAATTTCTCCAAGACAATGAAATCGACATAATACTTCTTGCGGAAACTCATCTGACGGACCGATGTAATTTCCAATTATCGGGATATGCATTTTCCGGCACAAATCACCCAGATGGTAAAGCCCATGGCGGAACTGGTATCCTAGTCAGAAGCCGCATCAAACATTATCCACTAACTGGATATTCGGAAACCTACCTACAAGCCACATCGATATGCGTAGAATCTAAACGAGGCAATATCACGCTGTCTGCGGTTTACTGTCCACCACGAATTACAATATCAGAAAATCAATTCCTAGATTTCTTTAATACACTTGGTCAACGCTTCTTCGCTGCGGGTGACTATAACTCGAAACATCCCCACTGGGGCTCCAGACTGACTAATCCCAAGGGGAAGCAACTCTACAACGTACTCACGTGCGCATCAAACAAACTCGACTATGTATCTCCGGGAGGGCCTACATACTGGCCAGCAGATCCAAAGAAAATACCCGATCTTATAGACTTTGCCATAACAAGAAAAGTTCCACAAAACCTGGTAACTGCAGAAGCCCTTGCAGACTTGTCGTCAGACCATTCTCCAATAATATTTACCCTTCTGGAGTGCCCTCAGATCCGACAAAATCCTCGGAGACTGGCTTCACACAAGACAAACTGGCTCAAATACAAAAAATATATTAGCAGTCACATTGAGCTGAGCCCGACCATAAACAGCGAAGTAGACATTGAAAACTCAGTCCAAGCCCTCAACTCTATCATTACTGCTGCTGCTCATCATTCAAACCCTCAAACAACAACAATAACACCTAAGCAAGATAGTAGATTCACGAACAGCTACATAGACCGACTGGTGTCTGAAAAGCGGCGTGCAAGAAGAGAATGGCAGCACCATAGGTCGCCTGCGTCAAAAAATCGTCTGAGACTTGCGGAACGCATACTTCGCAAAGCACTCGAAGCGGAAGAGCAGCAAGCCCATAGCCGTTACATAGAAAAACTATCGCCCACAAGCACAAAATTCCTCCTATGGAGAGCACATGCAAGCATAAAGCCACCAGCAAAGGTAGACACGCCTTTAAGGGACCAGGGTGGAAGTTGGGCCCGCAGTGACGAAGAGAAGGCAAATGTCTTTGCACTTCACCTTAGAAATGTCTTCCAGCCAAATCCACCAACTAATGGCTATGCACTTCCATTGGTTCCCATCACCGCACAAACTGACCCAATCAAAGTTCATTCACTTGAAATAAAAAATGCTATCGGAGATCTACAACCCAGAAAAGCGCCTGGAAATGATCTTATTACGCCTAAAATGATTATGGAACTTCCAAGTCCTGCCATAACATATATCTCAAGACTTTTCAATGCAGTACTGCGATGTGGATACATCCCAACCCAATGGAAAAAGTCCACAATCATAATGATTCATAAACCAGGAAAGGATAAAACCCAAGCGTCATCATATAGACCCATTAGTCTGTTACCTTGCTTATCAAAACTTTTTGAGAAGATCTTACTCCGTAAAATTGATTCCAATGCACAAAATATCATTCCTTCACACCAATTTGCGTTCCGAGCTAAACACGGGACTATTTAGCAAGTCAACCGCATAACTTCAGATATTCGGACTGCGTTTGAAAACCACGAATACTGCTCTGCCATTTTCCTAGATGTTGCCCAAGCATTTGACCGCGTATGGTTGGTCTTACATTCAAGATAAAGTGTTCTTGGTCCTTTCCTATACGTACTATACACTGCCGACATATCAACAGGTTCTCGACTTACTATAAGTACTTTTGCGGATGATATGGCAATATTGAGCAGATCACGATGTCCAATCACCGCAACAAGACTTTTGGCAAGCCATCTAAAAATCAACGAGCAAAAGTGTAAACACGTGACGTTCACACTCAACAGAAGCACCTGTCCCCTGCTATCACTAAACGCGACTTTGATCCCGCAATCAAACGATGTTGTATACCTAGGTGTACACCTTGATACAAAGCTCACATGGCGCAAACACATAGACTCGAAAAAACTTTAGATAAAGCTTAAGGCCAACAGCCTTCACTGGCTAATTAACTCCCGTTCTCCTCTAAAGCTGAAATATAAAGTCATACTGTACAAGAGCATCAGAAAGACTGTCTGGACCTTTGGCTCGCAGCTATGGGGAAATGCTTCTGCGAAAAGTGTGGACATCCTCCAAAGATCACGGTCGAGAATCCTTAGAACCATCACTGGAGCGCCATGGTTCATTCGCAATGGTTGTATTCACAACGACCTCAGCATCCCTCTGGTTGAAACTGATGTAGAGGAACTTAAGCGCAAATATTCTGAGAAGCTTCTTGCCCACACAAACCAACTTGCAAAATCTCTCACCATGAGAAACGACCTACCAACCCAGCGACTGACTTGAAGGGCCGTAGAACACAAACTACCTCCAATAGGGGATAGTTCTTAAAACAGTTTCTAGATTAAGATTTGAAAAATTATTGTTAGTCTCTTTAAGAGAAGATCCAATAAATACCAACCAAGCCAAAAAAAAAAAGACTATTTTATATTAGCATTGGACTTAACTTAGGCTTAGACTAAGGGCTTCCTCGGAAGGCAGGAACTCTCCTGTGGTTATGGGAGCGCATGTAGTAATAGAAAGCTTCTTCAACAAGGCGGACCCAGAGTGACTGCGTCCCAAGTCGACTCACACCTCCTCGTTGTTAACCCCTGGTAACAGAGCAATGCGGCAGGCTCTCCTTAGGACTAATAGGGTTGGTGCGTCGGGTTTGATACCCACCTCCTTAAAAAATACTCCACCGATGAAAACTGCGACAACAACGCTTCGGATAAGAACCCTCCACGAGAGATATTCATCGGACATTACCGCACTTCAGGAAATGTGATACATTGGAGATGGGAGGAAGTTGAAAACATCGTCAACCAATGCTCAATGGGAGATATACTTCAGTGGACACGCCTCAAAGCACGAGTTTGGATGCGGCTTTGTAGTCAGCGAAGGACAATGACGCTCTTCATACCTGTTGACAAACGACTAGCCGCACTCAGACTTAAGGCAAAGTATTTTAGTTTAAGTCTTATCTATGCACTCGCACCGACAGAGCACAAGGTCGCCGCGACAAGAGACGAATTCTATGAGCGCCTGGAAGACTTATATTAGAGCTGACCTGATCACGACATTAAGATCGTGCTAGTCGATTTACAAAGCAACCTCCAGTAATGGAAAGAGGCTAATAGTAGAAAGTAGCAGGTCGTAAGTAGTACCAGATTTGAACATCGCGACATCCATAAGGCGACCTGGAAGTCCCTTGATCAATCAACGAAAAATCAGATCGATCACCTTGTTATTGACGGAAGGCATTCCTCGAGTGTTTTAGGTGTTCGTGCGATTCGAGGAGCGAATATTGACTCGGATCACTACCTTGTTGCAGCCAAGGTACGCACACAGCTGAGTGTGGCACATGCCACACGCTCTAGCGCACGTCGAAAGCCAAACGTCGAGAAGCTGCAATCACAACGGACATCCACAGCAAAACTCACCCAGCTGCTCAGGGAAATCCCACCTTGAAGAATGAACAGGAAAGGCGCATGCGAGAGGAAACCGAAGATGTTTTCGGCTTCTGTGAGACTCGAAAGTTCTTCCAATGGATTAGGCAACTAACCGAAGGTTTTAAGATCAGGGTCACTCCATGCAATGACGAGATCCAAAGAGAGGAACTATTTCTCAAACCTGCTGGGAGGTGATGACAAATACAATGCCGCCTCTGGGGAAGTAGCGATAGCAATCGATGATATAGAGATAGACCCATCGGACCATAATGAAATCAGGTGTAACGAGCCCTTCTGACCCGTATACCTGTGCAGGCTTTGCTCAGGACTGTCGAGGTTCGTTCCAACAAATTTATATTGGACTTGCAATAACAACACAGTGTGGTTTATGCTAGGATGCACCAGGAGTCTGGTTCACTTTATTTCATTCGATATCACTAAACTTAATCTTTGGTTTATAATTGTTGATCCTATCTGAGGTATCCTTGCCACGTCGCAAGGTCCGCCTCCTAACTAGCTGTTTCGCTATACTCGCAGGGTATCGTTGGCTAAGGATACGCCGTGCCTCATAGAGCAATCGCTCACTCGCCGGCCTCCTTAATCGCACAACACTCCACGTTCTTCCCTACTATTGTCCTTTCAAGGACCCGCAGGATACGCTGGCTTATCGCTCACTGTTCTCGCTGACCGTACGTTCAGCCCACAGTCTACGCTTGCGCTCAGCTTCCTGCTCTGACCTTTCCGCAAAGGATCACGCCACTATGTTCCACGTTGTTCCGTCGCTTTCCGTTGCTCGCACTTCTGACTCGCGTATTCGGTTCGCACTCGTTTTAATTCCAACACCGACCCATAGCGTCGTGCTGCTACTTTCCGTGGCCTCCCATACATTTCCCCTTACTGTTGAATTCGCCGTTCTCCTGAATTCGCCGCATTTCCCCTCACTTCCACTTCCCCTTTGCATACTCTGCTCTTTGTGGGGAACATCGTTCCTCACACAGGTTAGCCATAAAAAAGATAAAAAACGAGAAAGCTAAGCTAACTTCGTCTGTGCCGAAGTTTTTATATCCTTGCAAATGCTTGCTTAAACATTTTCAAATAAATACTCTTTTTCCAATTTTCCGACCGATTGTTCGTATGGGAGCTGTATGATATAGTCATCCGATTTGGCCAAAAATGTGTAAAATTATGTGAAAGCATGTGAAACAAACAAGTATAAAATTGCAGGATGCTACCATTCAAAACAAAAAAGTTTTTCTAACTAAGACTGTTTTTCAGACCAATCTTTTGTATGGCAGATATACCATATAGTTGTCCGATTTTGATAAAACTTAATAGAATTATAAAAAAGCATAGAAAACCTACGATTACAAAGTTGGGAGACGTTTCCATTAAAAGGAAAAAGTTTTTCTCACTAAAACTAGTTTTCCGACCGATTGTTCCTATGGGAGCTATGAGATATAGTCATCCGATCCGGTCGGTTCCGACATATTAGTAGAGTGCAGCAAAAAGAAGACTCTGTGCAAAATTTCAGCTCGATAGCTTTAAAGCTGAGAGACTAGTTCGCGTAGAATCAGACAAACAGACGGACGGACAAAGCTCAATCGACTCAGCTCGTCACCCTGATCAAGAATATATATAGTTTATGGGGTCGGAAATAAATATTTCTATGCGTTGCAAACTTCTGGGTAAAATTATAGTACCCTTTGCAACGGTTTAACAACAAGACAGCTGGAGCTGATGAGCTGACCGCTATATTGTTCAAGCCTGGTGTCGAGGAATTGGTAAGGTGCATGCATCAACTCCTATGCAGAATATGGTCCGAAGAGAGCATGCCCGAAGATTGGAATCTTAGTGTACTTTGCAAAATTTTTAAGAAAGGAGGCCCTGCAGTTTGCGCCAATTACCTCGGGATCAGCCTTCTACCCATTGAATATAAGGTTCTGTCATGCAAAACCCTGTCAAAATAGGAAAAAACCTCTCCGATCCATTTGATACCAAAAGAGGCTTTAGGCAGGGTAACTCCCTATCGTGTGACTTCAGTAATCTACTGATGCAGTGTATACTATGCCAGTGCCCAAATGCCAACAGATCGGGCACAATCTTTTTCAAAGATATAATGCTACTTGCTAATGATATTGATACTATCGGCAGGGACGAATGTGCGGTAAGCTGGGTGTATTCAGAGATAGAGAAGCAGTCAAAACTCAAGGGATTAGCGGTACATGAGGATAAGACGAAATACCTATTATCAACGCGCAGTGAGTTTACGCGTATTGGACAATCTGTTGCAATCTATTAACAACTTCAAGGTGGTTAAGGATTTTGCCTACCTCGGAACGACGATAACCAGCTACAACAAAATCAGTCTGGAAATCCGAAGAAGAATTACTTTTGAAAACCAATGCTACTACGGGCTTCGTCGACAGTTCAAGAGCGTAGACCTCTCTCGAAAAACGAAAATTGCGCTATTCAAGTCGCTTATCATCGCAGTCCTGCAATACGAGTGCAGAAGCATGGACATTAATACGCAGCGGATGCGGTGGCAATTGGAGTGTTTGAGGGGAAAGTTCTTCGGTGGATGTATGGACCTCTAAAAGTTGGCGACGAATTTCGCATCCGAAACAATCGTGAATCGTGTGCGAAAGATTGATGGAAGACGCCCAGGGAGGGACGAGCGAAGCTGAGATGGGGTGACCAAGTGACGAAAGATATCTCGAAGCTTGGTGTAACCAACTGATGGCAGCGAGCGGATCGCGGAGGCCTTGACCGTAAATCGGTTGTGATGACTACATCAGGCCAGTGAAAAAGAAGAAGCTTTTCGCTTTATCCGCGATTGCGGATCATTTTTTGACGGTAGCCATGAAGTATGCTTAACTATAGTTTTGTAACATTCGGTATTAGGGAGAACCTCTAAAGTGTGTCCGCAAATAATAAAAACGTCCGCTTCGATTATGTTAACTTTATTCTGTCTTATTCTTTATTTCTTAGCTGGCTTCATTTGCTTAAGTATGTGTGTGTGTTTATGTGAAAATATATGCAGAAGTCGAAATCTGCGGCGTATGCAATTATGTATTCGACCAAAGCGGTCGATCAGGTTTCATTGTGGGAATGTTACGTGCTAGAGCAACAAAGTGTCACATATTACATATAAATTAATTGATATTTACTTCAACACATAAACATATGTTCGCTGCAACAGCCTGAAAGGCTTTTGACCTTTTAAGTATTGTCATGAAAACTTCGTGAGGCGACTTTCTTATTTTGTTGTTCTTTCTTTTAAGGCATTGCTTGGAGTGTTATACCGCTAAAAGTTAACTTTGGATCTGGTTCATACGTATATCACAGCTGGAATCTTTTTGTTGCGATGTGTGCAATTCCCAGGTAAATTTGAACAACAATCATGATTATTATAACAGTAGTACAAACCAAACCAGGCAGTTCTACGCCTCAGTACTGAATCTAAAAGTGCTGAATTCAGTCCTGAGCAGTAGTAGCATTTAAGTTCATAGCTGGTTTCAGTTCTGGTGTTAGTACTACCCTCGAGAACAGCCCTGAAATCATGCCTCAAAGAATCGAAGTAGAAGGCCCTGCCTGTGCTAAGTTACGGTTATATTTTTGAAAGCGGCTATACATTGCTAGTCTGATTTGGTCATGGACTCCGATTTGATCAATTTAAATGGGATGACCGAAAAAAAAATTCGTTTCGGCTTTAATCCCTGAAACACATTTTCTCAAAAGTAATATTTGAAACACGGAACTTTTATGATTAATTTCATACCCACTTTTTAAACTCTACACCAAAGGGACATGGAGCATATTAAGTGTGTGCAAATGTATGTGACATCCAGAAAGAAATATCATGTTGTCTGTCTGAACGGCTATCTGTCCGTTTGAACGCTGTTCTCGGAGATCATAGTGATAAGAAGTAAAGATTCTACATATGCCTTATAGTTCATATACTTGCAGGCAGATCCGCTCACGAAATTTAAAAATAGCGTCATAAATCCCATGGTGTCATAGATAAAAGTCTTGAACCTTCTTCACATATTTAGTAATCAGCATTGTTGATCGAATCGCTAAAGAGTTCGTGAAAACAGGATGAAATAGAAGAGAAAACAATGAATTGCGATGGGCAGCAACCGTTGGAACGGCGATATGAAGCACTTAATAAGCCTGAAAGCCTTGTGTTGGAGCGGCAGCCGCTGCATTAGCATATATATTTCGTTAGTTGTTAAGTTAAATTGAAAAGATCAAATTAAATTGAATTGAATCGAAGTAGCAAGAAAGCTTGGCTGTTCGGGCCTGTATGTGGGCTTCCGACTGCCAAGGCTGCTGAATCGAAGTCAGTGCTTGTAATCACCTTGAAGAGCTCAGAAGTGCCACAGAAGGCAATAAACATAATTAATCCACCAACCACTAGTCTGTCTCTTAATACCGCGTCCATTAGTTTTTTGCATTATCTTGGAAAATCCTCCTAGATTTTTCATTGGCGCCCAAGCAGGGACTTCGGTATTAAATTCGTTCGGAGTTAAATAAGTGCATTTTCGTTTCGTTTGGTTCTCGGCACATATTTAATTAACTTTGCTCTCAGCTAGTTTGGTTTGGTGTGATAATTTAAAATTGTTTAACTCGTCGTTGGACAAATGACCCGCCATCACTCACGTCAAAGGGAAGTTTCGCTGGACTCTGTGCAAAGTCAACAGGTATTTTGTGCCAATAATTGAGCATTTGAGCTTATTGAAAATGGCTTAGCTATATATGCGCGATATATCAAATTTGCAAACGTCTAAAAGTCGCGTACTCAACTCTTGGCACTTAAAAGCATATTAAAACCCAAGAAAATATACCAAAAGCCTGTTGAAGTGAAGCAAAAGTGGCATACATACGCATTTGCACAAATAAAACCAATTATTACAAAAATGACGTTGACCTTTCCTTCCTGCGTTTTTGGTTCGCCGCTTGTGCAAAATTTGTTTGCAGTTTGTTGCTTGTGTTCAATATTAAGCGGTTGTTTTGTCTTTGCTTTGAGTTGTTCCGCAAATTTGTCGCATTAGTTTTGTGCCCCCCGCACACCCCCTTGGACCAACGCTATCACCTACAAGCTAGGCTGCATTCGTCAATTTAATTTGGGTTACAGTTGGGTGTGTTTGCCGTCTCTTTGGCGTTTTGATTGTTGCTTGCCTACACACACACATACAATATACATATAACTGGAGCTTGAACATTGATGTCAGACTTGGGGTGCATACATCACATTGCAGCATCTATACATACAAAGATTCATATTTGCTTTCGTTGGTTAGATTCGGTTTTAACGTTTCGTTAACTAGTTGGTGGTTTAATATGTATTAAAAACATATTTATGGCCGGCTCAGATATGACAGAGCTTGAGAAACAACCACAAACATCATCAAAGGCCAGCACAAAGCTAGCTACCTGGTTGCAAAAATATGATAAAGTTTTTGCTGACATTTCTCGCATGCAAACAGCGTTTGAAAGGAAAACGATTTCGCTTGAAAAAACTCAACTAGAGTGTCGCTTGCAGCTTTTGGAAGGCTACATTGATATGGCCATGAATCTACAAGCTGAGTTAGATGTTATAAATCCGGCTAACGATAGCAGGGGAGCGTTGGAAGACATTTGAGTAATCACAAAATATCTTTACTTAAATGCAGTTAAGAAAAAAGTGGAAGTTATCGGGCCACATGATTGTTCGATGAGTTCAAGTCAACGTTCGCAATTGCCGAAAATGCGTCTGCCAAAATTCAACGGAAAACATGCTGAGTTTAGGAACTTTATGTGTCTCTTCGAAAGCCTGGTTCATGATGATTTGACGTTAACCAATGTTGAGAAATTCTATCACTTGTTTGTCAGATGAAGAGTTAGGAGTAGTCAAGGCATATCAGTTGACCGATTGCAACTATCCGAAAGCTCTTGCTAGCCTTAAAGCGGAGTACGACAATAAGTGTTTGATATTTTTTGACACAAGTTCTCAACTATTTAATATACCAAGCATGTCGAAGCCATCAGCTGCGAGTCTAAGATCCATGATTGACACTGTGTCTGCTCTTTTCTCGTCTTTATCCTCACTTGGCAGTGATAAAGAGATTTCTAATGCGATTATTATTCACCTGGTTATGTCTAAGGTGGACCATACCGCCAAATCTCGTTTCGAAGAGCACTTGGATTACGATAACCTTCCGTCTTTGTCCGACTGTGTAAGTCAGCTTAACAGATGCTATCAGTTTTAAGCTGCTGAAGAGGCCACTCGATGCAAGAATAAGCCCAAATTTGATATAGTAAATCTTCAATTTCGTGTGCAAAGGGCAACCAAAAATCTGAGGCAAAATGCAATTATTGCAGTGCCACTGACCATAGCATTTTTGCATGTCAGTCATTTAGTGCCATTCCACTGCTGAAGCGTTTTGAGTTAGTTAAGGCCCAGAGAATGTGCATCAACTGCTTGAATACAGGACATATAGTGGCCAAGTGTAAATCGTCGAAATGTAGAGTGTGTTCGAATTCGCTTCTTCACAGATATGATGTGAATATTCAAGGTAACACTGGTCAATCACAGGCTCCAGCTTCAGAAGCTTACGTAAGTCACGTGCTGAGCACTGATCAAGTTATTCTCGCAACAGCTGTTGTTAAAATAAAAGATAGATTTGGTCAATTTCACTCTGCAAGGGCCTTGTTAGATTCTGGATCTCAAATAAATTTCACGTCCGAACACTTGGCACAGAGACTAAGATTGCAACGTGAAAATAGCTCGCTAAACATTGTCACGGTAGGCAAAGCCACCACTGCAATAAAACATAAAATTTCCGCATCCATCCAATCCCGACTAAATTCGTACAACTTTTCATCGGATTTCTGGATCTTGAAGTCAATTTCTACTTCTCAGCCAGAACAATTTATTCCTGCTAGTCGTTGGAAGATACCAGCTAACATAGAATTGGCAGACCCTGAGTTCTACAAGCCTGCTAAAGTAGATATCGTGCTAGGAGCGGAATCCTTCTTTGACCTGTTGTGTGTTGGGCAATTTAAGCTTAGGCCAGACCTTCCGTTCCCAGGACCGCGGAAAATAAATTTTTATGACGAACTCCATATTAAAAAAACAGCGGCGAAAAGTTTCCGCCGCTGCTTTTATTTTCTATGTTCTGAGGAAGCTAAAATAAATACACAATTAGCCTATCAATAGTTGACATATCGATAGCGCTTTGGATCGTGAGTGGACTGTAAAACAGCTGTTGCCAGAAACAAAATATAGCGCAGTCAATTATTTTATCGTTAAAAATGGAAACAACGGAGGGAAAAAAGTAGGAGCGGAAAAGGAAGCGCACTGAAAGTTTCAACCGCGAGGACAAAGTTGCTCTTATAAAGGCAGTTGAGCTCCGACTTTGTCTGTGGGATATCACAGACAAAAAACACTTTGACCACATAAAAGTGAAGAGTGCGTGGGAAAGTGTTGGCGCGGAAATAATAAAAGAATGTTAGTTAATTGTATTGGACTTAATCGCATTAATTAACAAATGGCTCTCAGCGAATGACTGCAAAAGCGCTTGGCATTCTCTGACAGTCTGAGGTACCATCGCGGCAACCACCAATGTGGCCGTTTCTTTATTTTGCCATTTTGGCTTATATATGGCCATACTAAAAATTTATGTGGATGCTAAGTTAATAAATTGCAATTTCGCGTCCTAAATTTTCCGCGGTCCTGGGAACAGGCCTTAATCCAGAAAACCTTGCTTGGATGGATTATTTCAGGGAAGTACACAGGCGAAGTACCCCGCCAACAGCTTTCATGTAATGTTGCTATCGAAACGAGTGAATGTTCTCTCGACTCATTAGTTCAGCGCCTCTGGGAATTAGATTCGAGCCCAGACGAGCCGAAGGCTGTACGCCAAACAGCTGAACAAGTGGCATGTGAAGAGTGTTTAAGTCAGACGGTATGTAGGCTTCCATCTGGTCGATTTGAAGTCAAACTACCATTCAAACAAGATCCTAGCGCACTGGGTGTATCCTTTCAAACTGCGGAAAGGAGATTCTTGCAACTTGAGCGTAAGCTATCTAAAGACAAGACTCTTCACGAAATGAATAACACTTTTATGAAGGAATATCGTGATCTTGGGCACATGTCAATTCTCGAAAGTACTCCACCAGGACATCACTACTATATTCCGCACCAGTGTGTCCTGAGGCCTGAAAGTATCTCAACCCAGCTCAACCCAGTATTCGACGCATCCAGTAAGACGTCAACAGCTGTTTCATTAAATGACACTCTAATGATTGGGGCTACTATTCAGAGGGAGCTTTACTTAACGCTGATAAATTTTCGATTGAATAAATATACGGTGACCGCAGATATTTCTAAAATGTACAGGCAGGTTGATGTCACTGAGAAAGATCGCAACTTTCAATTAATACTTTGGCGAGAAGATCAATCTCACGATCTTAAGACATACAGACTAAATACAGTCACGTATGGCACAGCATCAGCGCCATTTTTGGCAGTGCGCTGCTTATTCGAATTATCGAAAAACTACGCCCAATCCCACCCAGTTGGAGCAAAGGCCACAAAACACAATTTATATGTTGATGACATGCTTGCAGGAGCAGATAATCTAGTTGGCCTTAAAGAAATTTGCAATCAGGTGCGTGAAGTATTGCAAACTGGAGGATTTCCATTAGCCAAGTGGGCTTCTAATCATCCCACCTTGTTCGTTGACAGCAAGGATGAGAAAGTTCTAAAATTCGAAAACACAGAGTCTGTGAAAACTCTAGGAATGCGCTGGGATCCTCAAAACGATATTTTTCGATACCATTTAGACGTTGACGGGTTTGTGACGCTTAAACAAACAAAACGTAACATTCTATCGGAGGCTTCTCGTTTGTTTGATCACCTTGGATTGCTTTGTCCAATTGTCACAAAGGCAAAAATGCTTTTGCAGGAATTATGGCGACAGAAGTTAAATTGGGACGAAGCAATTCCAATGAGTCTTCATACCTCGTGGAACAAGTTCACAAACACTTTGCGTGAGCTGCATAAAATTCGAGTGCCTCGCTACGTTTGCCGAGATACTTACCAAACGGTCCAAATTCATGGATTTGCTTATGCTTCGAGCCATATTTACGGCTGTTGCATATATGTGCGCACCAGCCACAATAATGAAGTTGACACGGTATTGCTCACTGCCAAGTCACGAGTTGCCCCTCTGAACACGAAGACCATACCACGACTCGAGTTGTGTGCTGCTCATCTATTGAGCAGACTTTGGCAACAAGTAGCACCTATTTTGAGGGGCCTCAATTTCTCAGGTTGAATAGACATGAGTGGCCAAAACTTCATCAGGTAGAGCTAACGCCAGAGGTTCAAGTTTCTGAGAACAAAAAATGCTTTGCGGTGCACACAGCAATTCGAGCAGACCCATCAGAGATAGAAGAGAACCTAATTTTGAAACTCGTCAGTCAACGCTCATCGTTCACCACACTTCTTCGAATTATGTCATATGTTCATCGGTTCTGCTACATGCGTAATCGTTGCATCTCAAAGATTGTGTCGGTTTGGGAATTGAAGGTGGCATTTTTAAAACTGGTCGAGGTCTTGCAAGCCAATAAATTTGGTAAAGAATTTGTTTTGATGAGCAAATCTGAAGGGCTTTCTCCAAGTCTGCAGTCGCAAAGTCCGTTTATACACTAATTTGAGGAAAATGGGATGAAGTTTCGAGTTGTTCGAGTAGGTGGAAGGCTTTTGCAAAGCGAAATTCCATATGAGGCGAAATTTCCTCTTTTGTTGCCTCGAAATGAACAACTTGTGACCCTATATACTCGAAATCTGCATCTAAAAAATTACCACGCAGGGGCCAAGGTTTTGGTGGGACTCTTGAGGCAGCAAATCTCGGTGATAAATGATCGAAATGCATGCTCAGCAGTTGTACGAAATTGCGTTCATTGCAAACATAAGCTATTAGCCAAATTATGGGAAACCTGCCAGCTGATCGTTTACGTGAAGGTCGGCCATTTAGAGTTTGCGGTGAAGACTCTTGTGGGCCTTTCTATGTGAGCTACAAAATACGTGGAAGGCCCCCAGTCAAAAATTATGTTGCGGTCTTCGCTTGCTTCGCTTCAAAGGCTGTCCATCTGAGAACCGGTTCGGTTCGGGTTTTTTGGGGTTCGCGAACCGGACCATGAACCAGGCGGCTTACATTTTTGCTCCGCGAACCTGAACCTGAACCCGAACCGGACCACTTTTTCGAGAAAAATGAGGTTCGGTTTACCAATTTAAGTAATTTTTTCAACAATACATTCGAAATTCTCCAGCAAAACATTGTTTATTACTTTCTACAAACGTTATTCTGTTATGAACTCTGTAGCAATATTGGCTGCTGTGTTTTCTTATACCAAAGATTTCAAACTTTGCTTACTTCTGGCCAAAACAAGTTGCAAAGCAGCACATTGCAGACATAAAGCGCCAAAAAAATGCTTAATGAGAGTTATCAACATTTGACAATAAATGACTCAACGACTGATTGCGAAGACGAGAAGTTTATGAAAGCAATAAACAAATATCAAATATAAAATCTGTGAATTATGTTCTAGATTCCTTTGAAAATTGTCCAAGATCACATCTGTAAAGCTCCTGGTTTTTGTTATTTACTGCTCGGTAGTCACAAATGAACTGAACTGTGATGACCCCTAATATGAATTTCCAAATCCCAAATCTAACGTAATGTTCCAGGCTGTTAAGTATCGACACTTTTGTCATCTTTAGAACTATCGATATAAGCCTTGGAATGTACGAAATTTGGGCACATTAACTTACTGGCAACCTGATTGTAAATTACGAATAACGGCATGTAAAGAGAAGAATAAAGGCGACACTTTGGATTGAAAACGCGTGTAATACACAACATATTGGCGACGAGGAAAAAAAAAAAGGTTTGATAACCTGTAAATCACTTGTATTACAAGAAAGTCATAAGTTGTAATTACAACACCAAAGTCTTATGACGAAAGGAGAATCTCCAGATGAAAAGATGACGCAGCCCAACGTAACAATTATGCAGGCATCGAACATGCCAGAATTCTCAGCTCAAACAGCTTGGCACATGTGGCATGAGAGACTTGAGATTCATTTATGTGAGGTTGGAGCTAAATCGGACGAAGCGAAGAAAGCAGCATTGCTAAGGTTTATTGGCGCTGAGGCGTACATTGTATTACACAGTCTCTGCAGCCCGAGCTTGCCATCCAGCAAGTCGTACAAGGAACTATGTACCATGTTGGACACCCATTACACTCCGCCCACGATAGTTTTCCATGAGCGAAAACAGTTCCACACAGCATGCCAGAAGCCCAACGAGTGTGTTGCGGATTGGTACGCACGGATCAAGAAGCTTGCGCTCAGCTGTAAATTTGGAACAAACTTAGAGGCGTTTGTTCTGGACAGGTTCATTGTTGGATTGGCCATTGAACTCTATGAAAGACTCTGCGAGGAGGACGAGACCATAACCTTGCAGCAGGCGTTAAGAAAAACTTTAATATGTGAGACGAAAATGGCGGCAAAGACTTCACTAAGGGAAGTAAGCGATGGCAACGATGCGGTCAATTATATCAATAGGACACGCAAGCACCAAGGAGGCTCTGATTCAGCGCAAGACAAGAAGAGGCAGCCATGTTCCAGATGCGGTTGGCGATATCACTCATCGAGTGAATGCAGATACAAGGACAGCAAATCTCGCAAATGCGGGAAAACGGGTCACTTAGCATCCGTATGCAAAATGAAGAGCGGAAAAAACGTAAATTATGTATCTGTTTTAAGGCCCTATTCTCCTTCAGCTTGCTGTTTTTGGACCTTTTTTGAAAAAATTCTCATTTGAAAACGCAAAAAGATATTTGAATTTTGTTTTTTTTATTGAATTAGTAATGAATGAAAGAAAATAAAAAAAATTTTTGTCGCCGCGATATAGGGGCTGTCCATAGATGATGGCACCGTCAAAGTTGGCCCTCAAAAAAAAGGCATGGTGCTGGCGGCCACGATTCCGCCAGTTCTACTGAACCGATTTAGATGAAACAAAATTTAATCGACGTAGAATTGTCACCATTCTGGCCCGTAGTAAAATAAAAATTTTGCGATTTTTTTTGACAAAATGGCGGCCACTGGAAATTGACAAATCGAATTTGGACCCATTTTTTTGTAGTTTAGTGTAAAAAAAAAATAGTAAAAAAAATCGCAAAATTTATTTTACTACGGGCCAGAATGGTGACAATTCTACGTCGATTAAACTTTGTTTCATCCAAATCGGTTCAGTAGAACTGGCGGAATCGTGGCCGCCAGCTCGAAAAACGTGGTTTTGAGATAAACGCGTTCAAAAAACTAAGCAACAATAAAACTACTCATTTTAGCGAAGACATGACCCCACAAAAATGGCTATATCTTCTAAAGTATTTCGAATTTCAAAAAACCCTTTTAGGGTTATATTCTTAAATGTCCAAGCTATAAAAAAATGCAAAAAAAAAGTCGAAAAAAATTTTTTGCTGAAAGAGAATAGTAAAAATTCTGATTCTAGCAAGACAATTAATAAGCATATTTTCAGTATTTTAGGCAAAAATCCAGAGGGAGCATACACACTACAGATTCAAATGGAAGGTCTGAAGATGGAAGCTGCTTGTGACATGGGCGCACCATGTACCTTGATTCCTGCTGATCTGTTTCGAAAAATGAACGTATCGAACTTAAGACCATGTAAGATTCCATATGTCAATTACAGCGGTTATCCTATCAAGATGTTGGGTGAGTTTGATGCATTAGTTATGTTTCGAGATACCTGTAAAAGAGTTGTTGTAGTTGTGACCAAGTCTATAAATCTAGTATATGCTAGGTATTTCGTTTTTACGAGAATTTGGTTTTGAATTATGCCAAATTAATGCCATCACGGAGCAAAAAGATTATAAAATGCTAGCAGATCAAATTCTGAATGATTTTTCATCTGTATTTACAGATAAATTAGGAGCACATGTTGGAGAGAAAATTAATTTAAATATATGTGGTAATGCCAAACCCATATTTCACAAACCAAGACCACTTCCACTTATGTGGAAAGAGAAGGTAGAGCAGAAAATACGAAATTTAGTAGATCAAGGTATGTTAGAGCAAGTGGACAACTCTGAATAGGGAACTCCCGTAGTACCGATTTTAAAATCTGATGGTGATCTAAGAGTTTGCGGAGACTATAAGGTTACTGTAAACAAGTTTCTATGTGACTTTAGATATCCATTACCAAGGATTGATGAAATTTTAGCAGCTCTAGAAGGAGGCGAATTGTTCACAAAATTGGATTTATCTCAAGCTTACAACCAGTAATTATTGGATGAAGAGTCCCCATTGCTATGCACTTGGAGCACTCATGTGGGAATTTTTAAGGTTAAAAGACTACCTTTTGGAATAAAGACAGCAGCAGCTATCTTTCAAAAAACCATTGAAAATCTACTGAGAGGCATTCCGTATGTAGTTACATACCAAGACGACATTACCGTCACAGGCCCTGATATGAGAACACACATTCTTACTCTCAGGACTGTACTTAGCAAGCTGAAATCAGCAGGGCTAAAATTAAATAAAGCAAAATGTAAATTCTTTGAGAAAAAGATTCAGTACCTAGGATTTGTCATTGATAAAGATGGTCTTAGTAAAAGTACTGAAAGAATTTCTAGCGTTATTAACGCACCGACACCGACAAATGTATCGGAAGTCAGAGCTTTTGTTGGAATGGTAAATTACTATTCAAAATTCATCAACAAGTTCGCAGAGAAAATGAATCCATTGTATAATTTATTGAGGAAAGGTTCCGAATATAAGTGGACTCCAGAATGTACCAATGCTTATGAAGCAGTTAAAGATGACATATCATCTGACAATGTTTTAGTGCATTTTAATCCAGAATTAGACATAATTCTAACGACAGACGCATGTAATACAGCAGTCGCAGGTATTCTTGCACATAAATTTAAAGATGGAACAGTAAAGCCAATTGCTTTCGTATCCAGATCACTACAAAACAGTGAAAGACGGTACAGTACCATTGAAAAAGAAGCATTAGCTATCATATTTTCGGTTTCTAAGCTTCGCCAGTTCTTACTGGGTCAAAAATTCACCTTGAGGACAGACCACAAGCCGCTTCTCACCATATATGGAGAGCACAAGGGATTGCCGTTAATGGCCTCGGCAAGAATGCAGAGGTGGGCATTACTTTTGTCTGGCTTCAACTATGTGGTTGAGTACGTGAAGGGTACAATTAATGAGGCTGATCATTTATCCAGAATTCCTCAAGTTGAAGGTGAGGTTCAATCAAAAGAATGTAGTTACATTAACCTCATAAGGCAACAAAATCCATTGAGCTTAAATTTTCAGTCTATACCAAAGCTAACTAGACGGGATCCGTTGTTGGCGAAATTACTCAAAGCAATAGAAAACGGTAATATTTCCCAGTTGGGGGAAGAACATAAAACATTTAAAACAAGGAGAATGAATTATCCGTAGAGTATGGATGCATAATGTGGGGTTATCGCACAATAGTACCACTTATGCTACAAGAAGAAGTACTTGACTATCTTCATGTTTCACACTTAGGTGTTGTGAAAACGAAAGCTTTAGCCAGAAACTACGTTTGATAAAGACATAGAAAGAATGATAAGTCAGTGTGAGCCATGTCAAAAGTTTCAAGAAAGAGAATTGTTTTGTAGATATGGATTAGTTGATGTACTGGTTAGTGACAACGGACGCCAGTTTACATCTGATGAGTTTAAACATTTTTTGGGGATGAACGGAGTTAAGCATGTTTTGTCAGCGCCAGGACACCCATAGACAAATGGTCAAGCAGAGATTTTCGTAAAAACTCTCAAGAAGTCTGTATCAGCCACACTTAATCAGAACCCTACTGAAGAGTTGGAAACTATTGTTAATAGATTTCTAGCTGATTACAGAAACACGAAACACTGTACTACAGGTGAGACTCCAGCTAAGCTTTTCTTTGGCCGTAGTGTTAAAACCAGGTTAGACCTTCTGACTCCGCCTACAGTAAGACAAACGATTTTGAAGAACCAGGAACATAGTGTTCAAAATTACAAAGGAAATCGCAATGCGATATTTGGGGAAGGTCAGAAGGTATTTATTCGAAATTATAGGGATCCTAACAAGCCTGCTTGGTCACCAGCCACAATTGAACAAAAATTAGGATCTCGAACATATTTATGTATTCTCACTCATAATAAGCGCACAATTAAGCGACACACTGATCAAATCAGAGCACCAATTGATACAGACGCAACAACAGGAAACAAGGAACAGGTGCGAACAAATGATCACATAAATCTTGATGCATTGAATATTGAAAATAGTGTGGATGCTTCGTCTGAGTATCACAATAACGTCATGACTCCCAAATGAAGTTTAAGGCCACGTCAAGATGGCAAAGTTGTAAAAACAAATGTTAATAAGTAAAGACTTGGGGTGAGCATGTTAAGTATCGATTATCTTTAGATCTTTACATCTTTAGAACTATCGATATAAGCCTTGGAATGTACGAAATTTGGGCACATTAACTTACTGGCAACCTGATTGTAAATTACGAATAACGGCATGTAAAGAGAAAAATAAAGGCGACACTTTGGATTGAAAATGCGTGTAATACACAACAATAAATGTTTTAAAATTTTGGAATGGTAATAATAACGAAGACTTAAAAAATATTGATTTTACTATACTAGCTGTACCAGCAACTCAGGTATCAGTTGAACGAGCATTTTCAACACTTGATTTTGTCCTTTCTAATTTAAGGCCTGTTCCCAGGACCGCGGAAAATTTAGGACGCGAAATTGCAATTAACTCAGCATCCACATAAATTTTTATTAAGGCCATATATAGTATAAGCCAAACTGGCAAAATAAAGAAACGGCCACATTGGTGGTCAGCTGTTGTGGCTGCTCGAGCTGGAAGAAACCGGCACTTCCACTTTTAGCGCGCTTGCCGCGATGATACCTCAGACTGTCTCTGAGAGAATGCCAAGCGCTTTTGCAGTCATTCGCTGAGAAGCATTTATTAATTAATGCGATTAAGTCCAATACAATTAACCAACATTCTTTTATTATTTCCGCGCCAACACTTTCCCACGCACTCTTCACTTTTATGTGGTCAAAGTGTTTTTTGTCTGTGATATCCCACAGACAAGGTCGGAGCTCAACTGCCTTTATAAGAGCAACTTTGTCCTCGCGGTTGAAACTTTCAGTGCGCTTCCTTTTCCGCTCCTACTTTTTTCCCTCCGTTGTTTCCATTTTTGACGATTAAATAATTGACTGCGCTTTATTTTGTTTCTGGCAACAGCTGTTTTACAGTCCACTCACGATCCAAAGCGCTATCAATATGTCAACTATCGATAGGCTAATTGTGTATTTATTTTTGCTTCCTCAGAACATAGAAAATAAAAGCAGCGGCGGAAACTTTTCGCCGCTGTTTTTTTTATATGGAGTTCGTCATAAAAATTTATTTTCCGCGGTCCTGTGAACAGGCCTTTAAGAGCTAGTATAGATTAACAGCTCCTGGAAGATATAATGTTAATTACCTAAAGCTAAGCAGTTTCTAAAAGCTGTTAACGTCACCTAATGGATTTGATAATTGAAATAACTAAAGTGTTGAGTTCGAACGGGGAGATATGCGGATAATGTGTGTGTAATGATTTGAACAGAGTTTTCAAGAGGTTTTATTTCCTATGAAATAATTTTGAATTACAAAATTAAACAAAATAATAAGTAGATACATACGCTTCGTTTCTCTCCGCCGCTTTTCAAAGACTAACTCATATTCATCGATACAAACGATTACTTATTTCTAAAGTGACCGTATTCAACATTAATTGAATTAACATAACAACGGGAACATGAGAACGGAACAATACATTGACCGTGAATCTAATCCTTCTTAGATTCACTCAAATCCAGCTTTGCCAGCATACATGCTGGGCGACGAAATACTCCAGCGATGTCTTCACGGTTGCAGACCGTACCTGGCCGAATCGTCCGGCCATAACTGCAACAATTCTTCCCTTTTTCTACTGGGATCGGTGGACAGCAGCGTCGCAGATGAGAACGATATCTCCTTCAGCAAGTGGTGGTACAGGTTGGTACCACCTTGTGCGTCTGCACAAGTCCGGGAGATACTCATTAAGCCACTTACGCCAAAACGAATGCGCAAGCTGTTGAACAATGCGCCAGTCCTTTCTAGTCGGCTGGAACATTTCTTCTTGAAGGTGTGGCGATTGGCTGGAATTGGCAGAACATATAAGAAAGTGATTAGGGGTTATAGGTTCACCTGTCGGGGCGTCTGGAGCAATATGTGTGAGAGGTCGGGTATTTTCGATGTTCTCAGCTTCACACATTAAACTAAAAAATACATCTTTCAAGTTTCTGCTCATCAATACATTTCCTATAGCCTGCTTAACGCTACGGACCAACCGCTCACAACATCCACCTGCATGTGGATTCAATGGACAATTAAAAAGCCATTCTATTTTATGTGTTGCAAGTTCGCTTGCAATCCTCTTATGGTCAAGTTCTTGTACTTGTTTTCTCAGTTCGCGCTCAGCTCCAACCAAATTAGTTCCGTTGTCTGAACGAATCCGAATTGGTCTCCCACGTCGTGCCATGAAATTATGCAGAGCCCTGATGCACGTGTCAGTAGTCAAATCCTTTGCAATTTCTAGGTGGATTGCCCTAAATGTTAGGCAAGTGAAGAGACAAATTCAGCGCTTCTCTGAACTCCGACCATGAACTATGAAAAGTGGTCCCATGTAGTCAATTCCTTCGTAGGAAAAAGGACGTACATACGGCGTCAGTCTATCTTCTGGTAGTTGTCCCATTTCCGGTACGGCTGGACGAGCTCTTTGTGCTCGACAAATTCTACAATGGCGGGCAACTCGACGTACTTCCTCCCTGCAATGTGGTATATAATACTTTCGTCGAATTTCAGCGATGATCGTATTCTCTTTCTGATGCTTCCATTCCTCAAGATGAAGCTGTACGATCAGATTGGTCACAAAATTCCTTTGCGGTAATATTATCGGGAGTCTAGTCTCTTCTGTAATATCATATGCATTATTTATGCGACCGTTCATGCGAATGATTCCGTGTTCATCCAAAAAGGGGGACAAATTCCACAGCTTACTACCTTTCTCTATTGGACTTCCACTCAAAAGTAATCTCTGCTCATCGTGATATTCGAATGGCTATTCTCTCTGCTTCCTCAATTTCAAATACCTCAAGGAAGCTCTGCTGTTAGCCCTGCGATTACATATGCGGTATATCCATGCCAGAACCCCAACCAGTTTCGTAAATGATGAGAACCTTTCCAAAATAGCCTTGACTTCATCATAAATGGTTTTCTCCGACTCATATGCTGTCCCCTCATTGACAAAAAACATTAACTTTGGGCGCAGTTCTAACACCGTGCTACAAATGTCAGCGTCTTCGCCGTAACGATCTTCAATGTCTTCCAGTAAGAATCTTGGACCCATCAACCAGGATGAATCTCGTTTGGTTTTAAGCTTGGTTCCAAAATCTGCAGGATTCTCCTTGCTAGGCACCCAGTGCCAGTCGTCAATATTAGAGCCGTCTAATATTTCATCAACTTTATGCCCCACATATGGCTTGTACTTGCGACGATCAGATTTTATCCAAGACAAAACAGTTTTGGAGTCGGACCACATGAAGATTCGTTGTGGGGTCACATCATGTCCTTCCAAAATCGATTTCCGGAGTCTAGTCGCTTTTACTGCTGCTTGCAGCCCAAGCCTCGGTACAGTAGATAGCTTCAGAGGAGCACACTTGGTTTTACCCATTATAAAAGCCAATCTCCATCCAGTTTTCTTTCTTATGCGCCAGTATCCCAATTCTGCATAAGCCATTTCGCTCTCATCTGAGAATATGTGTAGCTCAACCATTCCCTTACAAAATTCAGTTACGTAGCATCTATGAACCTTGATCTGGGGGACTTCAATGAGGCTCTGGAGCCAACACTTCCATTGACCATAATCTTCATTCTCAATTAGCTGATCCCAACCAGTTTTATTTTGCCATATGGCTTGGAGAAGCAACTTTGCAATTAGGGAATACTCAGCGAGAATCCCAAATGGATCGAACACTGACATACTTCTCGTTTAGTTGGGATCCTTGAATGTGCAAACAATGCCTCATCAATTTTTCAAAACGATAACAAGAATCCAAAATCATCGCAGCGTGTACACCAGAACATGCCCAATACCTTCTCATAATGGGACGAGTCATCCTTATCAAGACTTATGGTGTCACTGACATTTCCATTTGCAAATATGCTGTTGAAAGTTTTCGAATTGGATATAAACTGTCTTAATTCGAATCCTCCACGGCGATGTATATCAACAACCTCTTTCGCGACCTTCACAGCTTCGTTTTCAGATGAGAAACAGTGAACATAGTCATCCACATAATGGTTTCTGATTATAGCATCGACGGCATCTGGAAATTGTTCCTTAAACTTCAGCGCGCTCTTATTTTTCACGTATTGGGCGGAGGCGGGTGAGCACTTTGCTCCAAAGGTCATCACCTGCATCTCGTATACCTTCATATCCTCGCTTGGACTTTTCCTCCATAGAATACGCTGTGCGCAGCGATCCTCCGGCCGTATCCCTACTTGGTGAAACATTTCTGCTATATCAGCACATACTTCAACACATTTATGTCTGAATTTCATAAGCACATCGGTTAAAGATTGATTCTCATCAGGTCCACTCATCAACGTTGAGTTCAATAACACTCCCTCAGCTTCAGCTGCTGCGTCGAACACAATCCTTAGTTTGTCTGGTTGATTGGGGTTTATAACTCCAAAATGAGGAAGGAACCATTGCTTTTCGGTTTCCTTCTTGTCTTCGCTAGTGAGTTGCCTGATGTATCCCTTATCTTCATACGCAGTCAATTACTTTTCTGTACTGTACTTTTGAAAGTATTCTGGTTCTCTCTTAAACTTTCTTTCTAAAGCCAACTGCCTTTTAATTGCCATCTCCTTACTGTCTGGTAAAACTACTTTATCTGTGATCCCCAGAAGACCTGTCTCAAAACGGTCACCAACCCGTTTGGTCGTGTCTAGTAGTTGTTGTTTCGACCTGGCTTTTTCTCGACCCTCAACATGGTTGTTTACTTCTCGAACATCCATTTCAGCATTCGCTATGTAGTCGTGCACCAATTGGTCGATGAATTCATCGTTACTTCCATTAAGGGGGGCTATTTAAATTTTTTTTTTCGGATTTTTATACCCTTGCAAAGGGTATTATAATTTTGCCCAGAAGAAATATTCATTTCCGACCCCATAAACTATACATATTCTTGATCAGGGTGACGAGCTGAGTCGATTGAGCATTGTCCGTCCGTCTGTCCGTCCGTCCGTCCGTCCGTCTGTCCGTCTGTCTGTCTGTTTCTACGCGAACTAGTCTCTCAGTTTTAAAGCTATCGAGCTGAAATTTTGCACAGAGTCTTCTTTTTGCTGCACACTACTAACCGGAATCGGAACCGACCGGATCGGATGACTATATCTTATAGCTCCCATAGGAACAATCGGTCGGAAAACTAGTTTTAGTATGAAAAACTTTTCTTTTCAATGGAAACGTCTCCGAACTTTGTAATCGTAGGTTTTATATGTTTTTTTATAATTCTACCAATTTTTATTAAAATCGGATAACTATATGGTATACCTGCCATACAAAAGATAGGTCTGAAAAACAGTCTTAGTCAGAAAAACTTTTTTGTTTTTAATAGAGGTATCCTGCAATTTTGTATTTGTTTGTTTCTCGTGCTTTTACATAATTCTACAAGTTTTTGTCCAAATTGGATAACTATATCATATATCTCCCATACGAAGATCGGACGGAAAATGGGAAAAAGTATTTTTTGAAAATATTTGAGCGAGCACTTGCAAGGGATAAAAACTTTGGCACACACGAAGTTAGCACATCAAAAAGCAAGGGTCCAAGGTGGCTACCTTGGGGAACTCCGGAAGTGACTTCAACATGTTTAGAGGGAGTGTTGTTAAATAAGACTTTCTGTGTACAAGTACATTGCTATCTAGTTTATTAAGTGGTTAGTGAAGCCTAAAAGGGCAAATTTCTTTAAAAACAAAAGGTGATTTTCTGAATTAAATGCCCTGCAAAAATAAGATTAATTTTTAAGCTTGAATCCGTCCCTAATTATGGAAGTAAATTTGAAAGGATTTGTTGATTTAGACCGGCGCTTCATAAACCCGTGCTTCGAAGGAGACATAAGAGAGCAACACTGGAGCTGCAAATGAGTAGCTATAATTAATTCAAATAACTTGGGTATGGCACACAGTTTTGCTATCCCTCGATAATTCTAAATATAGGATCTACTTCCTTTTTTACGAAATGGTAAATCAGGCAAATAGCTTTGGAACGGGGATAGTTGAAAAATTTTAGTTGGAGGCTTACATAGGGCAGTGGCACAATGCTTAAGAACACAGCTAAGAACATTGTTCGGACCTGAAGAAAAGGAAGTTTTTTCAAGATTTAGATTCTCGTAAGCTGGGCTTTCATCAACTATTTGCTTGGAAATTCCATCAGAGTGCGGTAAAGAGTAAGGATAAGAAGCAGAAGTATCGAAGGCATACGATGTGTAAGTTGTTTGGAAAAAATCTGCAAATGATGAAGGGATGGTGGAAAAGTTGAAGATTTACTTTTGGAGTTGACGAATGAAAAGAATTGCTTTGGGTTTTCTTTAAATTCATTTTTACATCTAAATATGTAATTTTTATAGCACTCAGAGTTCTGAAAAAGAAAGTCTGACTTCAGTAAGGAGCCAAGTATCGGGATTGTTCCGCTGGTTGTCCAGTCCTCTTATATTTTTTTTGTAGTCTGTTTTTCAAATTTTTAAAATTAGACAATCTGCGAGTAAACCAAGGTGGCTTATAAGAGAGCACAGGTAATAAATGCATCAGAATCAAGAAATGACCAATCAATCTGCAAAAGATGTTGATTAAGCTTAATAAAATTGGCTTTTCTGAAAAATCGACTTGATCTTGGCCCCAACTCAGATGGTATTGCCGAAAAGGTAGAAATCTCCAAGACTATTTTAAGGGTTGTCTGATAAACATCTTCAGGGGTCGAGAGAGGTTCGATTCTACAGACCCAGGGGTTTGCGAACTCAGAGGCAAATACAAGGTCTAGAAGCTTCCCATTGCTGTTATGGATAGAATTAACTTGAACCAGCGATAGGACAATCATTCCATGGACAAAATCGTGCGGACGTGTCGAAACTAACACATTAAAGTCATCTAAGGGCATCCAAGCCAGACTTGGTAGATTAAAATTGACTAAAGCAACGAAATGGTCGTTATCTCGAAGAAGCGATATAAAACTAAAGTCTGATCGTGGTGGAATGTAGGAACAAGAAATGTAAATATTAATATTGTGAAAAGACAGTCGAATAGAAACGAATTCAAGCTTGTGAACATTGTCGATTGTAACTATTTCGGAAGCAAGGGTAGCTTTAACGGCAATAAGGACTCCGCCACTAAGACGTGCAGAACGATTACATCGATAGAGAACATAATCATTAGAAACAAGAAAGAAAGTCGGTCAAGCCCGACTATAACATACTCTGTACCAAGAAAATTTGTCTTTTGATCATAACTCGAAAACCGTTCATCCGATCTTCTTCATTCCTTTGGCGGATCAAAAAGTTATCCTAATAACTAAATATGTCCAGAAGGAACAAGCCATCTATCTTCAAAACTGTGGGAGATATGAGTTTTTTCTAAATTGCGGGGGCGGGAGGGGGCGTGGCCAAAATTGAAAATAAACTTGATCTGCCTGCAGACATAAGAAGCATATGTCCCATACATGTCAAACCTCTATCTCTTACCATCTCTGAGATCTGTGCGTTCATACGGACAGACAGACGGACGGACAGACGGACAGACGGACATGCCTATATCGACTCGGCTGTTAATGCTGATCAAGAATATATATACTTTATGGGGTCGGAGATGCTTCCTTCTGCCTGTTACATACTTTTGCATAAACTTATAATACTCTATTTACCTACGGTACAGAGTATGTATAAAAATGTTGCAATCAGATACTGAAGAATTTTTAGCCACGTTTTTGTGAAAGCAATAACAGTGGTATCCAAGGAGAAACTTTTTGTATATAACCTATTCAGCTTGCCTATAAATAAAGTTCTCACCAAAGGCTGCAGCATTGCAAAAGAGCCGGCTAGCTCGGCAATAGCGTCAATTGGTAACAATTTAAAAACCACGGCTAGAGGTAACAATTGTTTTTGTTTTTATGTCACTCAAGACGAGAAAGTAGAGAAAAATCCGAGAAAGCTGAACAAAGCTGCTTTATTCACTCACATGTTTTCGATGCAATCAGCTGCGCCATAACATAATTGCGAAGCAAGCTGTAAGCGCAACTGAACGAAAGAGCAAAACGACACCTTTCGGTTTTTTGAGAGCAATTGATCAACGGAAAAATTTTGAACTGCTTCCGTTAATATTCAAATTATGAAGCGAATGCCTCCTCGAAACAACGTGACTGCCCCACTTATGGGCCAGCATTGGCCTAAACGACGACAATCTGAGTGCGACCAAAAACCATCTCTGCAGGACATCATGGCGGCAATTGCCCAAGGAAATGCCAACATTAACGAGAGAGTTTCGACTCCAGCAACAAAGACAGATTTAGATGGTCTAAATGGTCAGCTTGCAGACGTCTCGGATCAGTTGCTGCAGCTTAAGAAGGAAAATGAAAATATGAAGATCGAAATAGAAAAGCTACATAAAGACCGAGAAGCAGACAAAAAGAAGAAAAAATAACTGAGCAAATTAAAATGAAAAATGTTATAATTTAAGGCTTTCGCACGAAGCCCAACATGAAGGATGCTGTTTTTAAACTTTGCAGCCAAAAGTTACAAGTAAATGATTTGAAAATAAGTGGCAACCGGAGATTGTATGACCGAGATAATAAAATGGGCGTCATCGTGAAATTAGAAACTCAAGACATGGCAGATAGGGTTTTCACAAACCCAAAAAGTTAACAGGCAGAAATATTTATTTGGAGAAAGACCTTACAACAGAGCGTCAGCAGTGCAAAATAGTATTGCTGGTTCTAAAACGGCATCTGTTCTCAGTCGACAATTCACATAAGGTATACGTGCAAAATGACAGTATCAACATCGATGGGAACTGGATTTAATTTAACAGTAATAAGATACTAATGAGTCAAGGTCAGCAAGCACATCTACTCCTGCAAAACATTTATGGTGATAAAGTTAACGGTTATGAATATTTTGCGGTCTTATTGCATATTTATTAGGAAATAAGACCCAAAATTTTCATATAAATTTTTTGGGGCCTTATTTCATTTTGCTTATTTGTGCTAAAACATGCAATAAAATGCAATAACGGTTAATTTTCTTATCTGCTGGTCCTCTTAGACTAAGCATTTGATGCGTGGAACTTTTGTACAGATGTGCAAAAGTACCGTTTTAAAATTAGTTCAGTGATAAGCTTTTGAATATGTTGATCAGTTGAGTGATTTGCATTGTGCGAAGTAGACTTGAAAGTTATGGAGTGCGAAAAAATTGTTGGATTGCGGCGAAATGGAAGTTTGTTTTCAATATTTCATTTTAAAAGTAAGATCAATCTAAGCGCATTAATACTGGTCACATTTTTCTTATCAGTTAAGCAAAGCATACAAAGAAATTATTGTTGTTGTTGTTGATGTTGAAGTACAACAAACATTTTTTTTCCAAAACTAAGAGAATAAAATGATCTTTCAAAGAAAAATAAGTTTCCATGTGTTACCTACATTAGTATTGAAAATATCGTCTGTTAAATATTGCATATGGGTAAAAAAGCTTGCAGTACGAATTAATAGTGGTCGGGGCTCGTATTTAAAGATACCAAGGTATATCTACTGCTAATGAAGATTTTGAGGAAACAGAAGGATTGCTGTATGCACCGGGCATAGCTGATTAAACAATGTTAGTATTATTTGTTGCCAAAACTTTAAACGCGTTTTTCTCGAAACCATGTTTTTAAAATTTCGGGGAAGCACTGACTCAAAACTTTTCAACCGATTTGGCTCAAAATTTAACTAGTTATTCTGCATACACATATCTAAATACCTAACCTTTAAAACATTTAAATTTTTAATAATAAATTAATTTTTTTATCAACAAAAAAAGTTAAATTTTGAGAACTTTTTTTCACAAGTCCGCTATTTTTTTTTTATCATGTATATTATTGGTTAGTTCATTAAAATAAGGTCTACACAATAATAATCTTTTTGATTTTTTCATTTCGTATGACTACGGAAGGCTGTGTGCTTCCCCAAAACAGCTCATCATTATTTAGAGAACTCCACTTTGACATTACATATTGTAAATAAATAAATGGAAAATTAAATAAAAAAACATTTTTTTGTATTTCTAAAAGTACTAAAACAAATATGTAAAAGTTACAAAACGATCGTATATTATTTACTAGTTAAAAAAAGGTCACGAAAAAAAGTCGAAATTTCGGCCGTCACACCGGCCTACTACCTTAAAGCTATCGCCACCAAACTTTGCACGAAGTCTTCTGTTCCAAATACGCTGCACATTTGTCGAAACCGGCCGGATCGGATGACTATAACATATAGCTGCCATAGGAACGATCGGTCGAAAAACTAGTTCTAGTGAGAAAAACTATTTAGTTTTTTATGCAATCGTCTCCAAACTCCGTATTTACTAGTTTTTACTGCTTTTCCATAATTCTGCCAAACTTGGAAATCGGACATCTATATAGTATAGCTGTCATACAAAAGTAGTCAGAAAAGTAGTCTTATTGGGAAAAACTTATATGGTTTCAGTGGACATGTCCTTTAAATTAGTTAGAAAACGTGCTGCAAGGGTATACAGACTTCGGCCGAGCCGAAGTTAACTTTCCTCTATTTTTTTATAAAAAAATTATATTTTATCGCCATCCATCGGATTTGAAAAAATTAAAATTATGAAATAAAAACTTTTGAACCTAGGGATAGGTGAACTGTTTGATTTTTATTCTTATTGTCTGAAATGAAAATATTATCCCTATATTCTATCTTTTCTACTTTATAAGGTCCAGTATATTTAAAATCTAATTTATGACCTACTTCGTTTTTTAATAAAACTTTGTCTCCTATTGCTAAATTTATGTCCTTTACTTTAGAATCATATAATCCTTTATTTTTTCTCTTATTTTTTTTAAATATAATTTTAGCTCGTTTATATGTTAATTCTAATCTATATTTTGACTCTTTTGCATAGTCATCTATATTATATAACGGATTAATATGATTTTCCGTGTTGTTAAATGATTTACTAATGCTAGGTTTTCTGCTAAATACTAATTCGTATGGACAATAATCGTGTGCTGTGGATGGTGTTGCATTAAAACAATATACGAAGTATAATAACCAAACGTCCCAATCAGTTTTCTCAACCGATTTGTAAGAACGAATGTATTTATTGAATGTTCTATGGCTTCGTTTCCAAGTTCTTAAGGTCTGATGACGGTGTGCTGTAGATGTTATGTTTTGGATACCAAGATATTTACATAAATCATTGATAACTGAATTCTTATATTCCGTTCCCATGTCCGTAATGAACGTCTTCATTGGACCGTACTTCAGAACAAAAGATTCAAAAATAGCTTTTGCTACTGTCTTTGCACTTTTGTCAGGTATTGGTATGGCAACAAGGTATTTTGTTAAGTCACAAAATTAAAGTGATAGCATATTCGCTTCCTCGTTCTGATTTTGGTAGTGGATCGTGTCTACTATTACTCTATCAAATGTCATTAGTGGTGTTTCTGATAAAGTAAGGGGAGTTTTAGTATGTGTGGCAACTTTACATTTTTGACATTTTCTCACATAAGCTTTAATATCGCGTGTCACGTTTTTCCAGTAATAAAAATGTATTATGTTTTGCTGTTGCTTTCGTTATTTCTGTATGTCCTCCTTGAGTTGAATCATCATGGTATGTAGACATTATTTCTTGGATTCGTTTTATATTTTCATTTTTGATTGTGGTCACCGGCTGGAGTAGCGCTACTCTTAGATATGATAATATTTTACTGCCCATATTTTCAAAGTAATCAATTGAAATGTGATCAAAGATTTCTTCGCACGGTGCCATTGTAAGTTAAGTATGTAGTTCCAAGTATACCGGCCTCTTTTCTTCTGTCTACTTTCGCTTCTTGTAGTGACTTTAAGGATTTGTTTTGTGATTTCATTAAGTTGATCAAGGGTTATTCTAGATAACATATCTGCAACATGATTGTCTTTTCGCTTAACCGTAAATTGGTATTCTTCTAAATTAAGTCTCATTCATGTTAATTTGAGCTTGGATTTGTCATTGAAAATAGAAACGCTAGTGGTCTATGGTCTGCTTTAACTATAGAATGTTTTATATATATATATGGACTGAAATAATTTATTGCCCAATGTATTACTGTTAACTCTTGTTATGTGGTATTTTTATTCGACTCGCCTTTTGTGAATGGTCTAGAAGCAAATGCAACTGGAAGTTGTAATCCGTTGCTTTCTTGAGTTAAAACGGCTCCACAAGCTTGTTTACTTGCGTCCGTGATGATACCAAATTCTTTGGAAAAATCTGGATATTGTAGTAATGTTGGAGACATTAATTTTTTTTTATACTCTGTACCGTAGGTACACAGAGTATTATAAGTTGGTGCAAAAGTATGTAACATCGAGAAGGAATCATCTCCGACCCTATAAAGTATATTTATTCTTGATCAGCATCAACAGCCGAGTCATGTCCGTCAGTCCGTCTGTCCGTCCGTCCGTCTGTCTGTCCGTATGAACGCACAGATCTCAGAGATGGTAAGAGATAGAGGCTTGACATGTATGGGACATATGCTTCTTATGTCTGCAGGCAGATCAAGTTTATTTTCAATTTTGGCCACGCCCCCTCCCGCCCCCGCAATTTAGAAAAAACTCATATCTCCCACAGTTTTGAAGATAGATGGCTTGTTCCTTCTGGACATATTTAGTTATTAGGATAACTTATCGATCCGCCAAAGAAATGAAGAAGATCGGATTTTCTTGGTACAGAGTATGTTATAGTCGGGCTTGACCGACTTTCTTTCTTGTTTCTTTTAAATAATCGAGCGCTTCTTGCTTCGCGAATGATGTCCATTCGAAACTAACATTTTTTTACAAAGGTGTGTAATATGGCGGGTATAATCCGCACAGTTTTTTTTTATGACTTCATACTTTTTGTCATCCGGCAAAATTCCTAAACTAGTGCATCTATGGCCTAGAAATGTAACTTCATGCATGAAGAATGTACATTTTCGGAGTGTAGTTTTTATACCCTGTTCCCATTGAAAATGGGAAAATTGTTTCAGATTTGGAAAATTCCCCCCCGTCCCCCTTTTAGAGCCTCGTATACATCAAGTATACATCAAGCTAGGCCTAATATCTATCTATTCTGAAAAGTACAATCTGATCGGAAAAAAACACCGGAGTTATAAGCGAAACAGTTGAGCTGTAAAGAGCACCCCCCAGTTGTTGGTCAGGACCAGAAAAAAGTGTTGCCTACATTTAAGATGACAGGAATAGCTGTTACATTCATCTTCAAAAACTCAAAAACAAATAAATGAAAACAAATGAACAGGGTATTTTGTACTCGTGAAACTCGACTGCAGCGCCCTTTTTTGTTAATTATGTTTTTACACAATTCAAATACGTCTATTAAATTGATTAGCATGTATTTTTCTGAGCAACCGATGACTATTGGATTATTAAAACTAACAAAATACAAACTCTGATAAAATTAATAGTGCTTTAATACAGCTGTTTAATATCTCGCTTTACTAAAAGGGCATTTTATAAAAATTTACAAATTTACTTTCGATTCCACAGGCTCCAAGCAATGTGAATTCAAATCGAGTTATTCTATCAAATTGTGAAAACCTGAACAGGTAGCCAAATCGAAATAGAGAAAATTTAGTGTAAGGGAAAACCTGAACAGGCCTGTATATTTGATAGGTGGTTTTGTTAACTCTAATAACGACGTTGCATAATTATCTGAGCCGCATGAGGTTATTAAACACTAATTGCCTTGAGTAACGGGTATTTCGAAGTCGGGCAGGGCCGATATTAATTTACGCTCTCGTTTTTTATATCAAATGGTTCATCATCTTTCAATCCCAATTTTTGGTTCATAGAAATTATTTGTTGTGATTGGTTCTGTTCCCAATCCGAATATATCTGTATATTTAGAACACATTTCTGTCAAAACGTCTTGGAATTGAGACGGAAATTCTTTTTCAATTGAGATAATACTAATTATTTTCTTTGTTCATCATTTATCTGTGATATTTCGTAGTTTTGAAGTGGTTCATTATGGAGCTTGTCAAATTTTAGAACTTGAGTCTTGTTCGTTGTATTTAATATGCGAACAAATGCATTTTTTGTATATGAATTTGTGTTTGCAATCAAAATACCTTTTTGAATTTCTTGATTTGATATTAGAATCTTTTCGTCATCAGTATTTAGCGTAATTTGTGTTGTTACTTCGGAAAGACATGGAATGACGATTTCGTTACTGTCTGTATTGTAGACAGTTGGAATTTGTATTGAAGATTGTAAAGTTTTTAGTCGTAGTATTAATGAATCGTTTTCTTGAGTGAAGTTGAGTAGATAATTGAATGTTTTTATGAAGTCTAATCCAATAATTCCGTTTCCTGGTATTGGAAAATCAGCTGGCACTATATGGAAATTGTAAGGTATAATGAAGTTATCTGTTCTCAATTCGAGAAATGTTTGTAATATTAGTGTAATCTTTCATAAGAAGTGACAAAAATAAGATCTAACAATTTGTTTAAATTGTTTTGTACAGGATTATTTTGAAAAATAGAGGAAAGTTAACTTCGTCTCGGCCGAAGTTTGTATACCCTTGCAGCATGTTTTCTAACTAATTTGAAGGACATGTCCACTGACAACAAACAAGTTTTTCCCAATAAGACTACTTTTCTGACTCTACTTTTCTATGGCAGCTATACTATATAGATGTCCGACTTCGACCAAATTTGGCAGTATTATTTAGAAGCATTATTAACTAGTCCATACGGAGTTTAGAGACGTTTGCATTAAAAACAAAAAAGTTTTCCCGCTAGAGCTACTTTTTCGACCGATCGTTCCTATGGCAGCTATTTGTTATAGTCATCCGATCCGGCCGGTTCCCACAAATGTGAGCGTATTTGGACCAGAAGACTTAGTGCAAAGTTTGGTGGCGATAGCTTTAAAACTGACGGAGGAGATAGCATAGAAACAGACGGACAGACAGACAGACGGTCAGACGGACATGGCTATATCGACTCGGCTCGTCATGCTGATCAAGAATATATATACTTTATGTGGTCGGAAATGCTTTCTTCTAAGCGATACAATCATCTGGACAATTTCAATATACCCTCTGCAAGGGTATAAAAAGAGACATGTCAAGCAGACAATCTAAACGAGAGCTTAAGTTAAAGTCGGCCTTGCATGACTTCAAAATACCCGTTACTCAAGGCAATTAGTGTTTAATAACCTCATGCGGCTCAGATAAGTATGCAACGTTTTTTTAACTCTGCCATTTATAATCCGATCTTTATGAAAATTTGTGAGATTTTACATATTGGCCACATGTACAAAATCTGACCTCGATAGCTTACAAATTGTAGGAGATACTCAACATTTTTTATTGCGGGCGGGAGGGGGCATGGCCAATATTTGAAACAAACTTGATCTGCCTGCAGACAATACTAGCTTACATCTAAAATTTGGTTGCTCTAGCTCTTCTAGTCTCTGAGATCTAGGTGTTCATACAGACGGATGAACGGACGGACAGACGGACATGGCAATATCGACTCGGCTGTTGATGCTGAAGAATAATATATATATTTTATGATATCGGATATGCTTCCTTCTGCCTGTTACATATATCTGCACGACTTTAGTATACCCTTTTTACTCTACGAGTAACGGGTGTAAAAATCCTGCTGTACTGATGGTACAAGGTAAGTCGATCCATTAGGATTTGACCATGTGATGTTTGGCAAATTAAAATCACCTACAACAACCAATAAGTCCATGTCCCGTAATTCGGCTAAAACATCTTTAACGCAGGTTATGTGGTGCATATAAATTTCAATATCGGACGAAGGTGGGATATGAGAACAATATCAATATCAATATAAATAAAGAAAATAATGGAAACGTTACCTTTACGGCAACAAATTCAACATCCACAGTCTTATTAACAATGATCAGTTCGGAACAGTGGCTGGTCTTAACTGCAATCAGTACACCACCACCTTTGGCGACCCGGTCGAACATGTCGATAAATAAAAAATTCATTTGACAAGATTTCATTATCAGAAATTGAGGATTTTAACCAAGTCTCTGAAAATGCAACTTTGTCAAATTCAAAAGATGCGCTATTCAAAAATAACGTATGGAGCTTTGATAAAAGACCTCTAACTTTTTAATAGGCGATAAGAGGACAGAAGGACGGAACTAGTTTTTTTAAACCCTATTAGACGCTACATATTAGGATGAACAAAATAGGGGCAAGCTGACTGGCATTGGCCTCATTGGATTTTTAAACCCTGTTCCCATTGAAAATGGGAAAAGGGGGATCATAAAGTTGTGCGAAAGTATGTAACAGGGAGAAGGACAATTTTCCGACCCCATAAACTATATATGTATATTTTTGATTAGCATGAACAGCCGAGTCGAGTTTGTTTTGGTCTTTATATTTGTTTTCGATTTGTGCAGACTGTGGCGGCTGCGCTGAGGGATATAGCGGAACTTCGAAAACATTACTGATAAGTCTCCTATAAAGCGTGGTTTGTAGTGAAAGCATACGGTGCAGTTGCGAACCACCTTTCTGATTAATGCGCTTGCGTTAATTACCCACAGTTTCTCCCGAAGTGGTGAAAGAAGAACCTTGGGTCCTGCTTGTAGGTGTGTCCTATGTAGAAACTCGATATACATTTTTTTGAAACGATTGATCTGAGGTAGCAAAGCCTGAAACTTTGCGTCAAATGGTATTTCTGCCTGCGCTAACCTACCACCAACTCTTATCACACACACTTTAGCATCGCTTAGGGTCATTTCATGTACGAATGGCGTAAGCCGTTGTAAGCTGGGCTGTAAAATCTTGTTTTTTCCTAAGGCTGCTAGCTCTGCAGCATATGATTCTTGCTGAATTCTTGAAATAATTTTCCAGAAGGTTTGATTAAATTCTATAGTAGGTATGTGAATTATGCCTTCTGGTGTTAGAGTGATGTCTGGTTTAAGGGGTTACATGGGTTTCGTAGGGGAAAAAACGGCATATTTTCAATAATTTTTTTTTAGTATAAAAACTGAATTATTTGGTTCAAACTTTTTATTGTCCTAAGGATACACATTTAATGAGGAATCACTGAAATATTTGAAGCAAAATATCAAAAGCTCTGCCATTGTGACGTCATTTCCGGCGAGACTTCGGGAAAAAGGTGCATTCGCGTTGACTGCATAACTTCTAGGAGGATCATCTGAAGTGCAAATACAAAATATACGTCTTTACTTAAGACTTTAAACTAGAACTTGGACGAAGGAAAACACAATAAAGTGAAAGTTGGATTTTTGGCAGAGGTTTTAACGAAAAAAACCAAAAATTGACTAAAATTTCGGAGTATTTTTTTTTTGGGGAAATAGTTGTATTTGAACAAAAAAAAAATCCTTCGTCCAAGTCATGGCAAATTATATCTCGAAGACCTGTGTAAAATTTCATCAAGATCGGTTGAACAGTTCTCGAGAAATCTTGTCAACCGACTTTCAAAACACAGTTTTGAGAAAAACGCGTTTAAAGTTTTGAGTAACAATAAAACCGGGTTAGAATTTTTTTTTCTAACTTAAATGGAGTCATCGATTCCTGGGCCATAATATAAAGAACCTGCTGCAGCTGCAATGTTCAGGGCATCCTTTTGTTCCTATCTATGACGAATCCTAGCTTCACGAGTCTCACTTGAAAATTTTATATCGGAGGCGCAGATATTGTTTTCGTCAACTTCTCGGGAATATTCGTATATTTCCGAACATGGAAATATTTTTCATTGGCTCGAATTAAGTTACTTACTAAGGATATGCATCAAACTTGCCACAATTTCTTATGCGCAACACGTTATCGGCGTTTATGTAATATTTAGTATGATTAATTGCTTATCTTTTTTATACTCTGTACCGTAGGTACATAGAGTATTATAAGTTTGTGCAAAAGTATGTAACAGGCAGAAGGAAGCATCTCCGACCCCATAAAGTATATATATTCTTGATCAGCATCAACAGCCGAGTCGATATAGCCATGTCCGTCTGTCCGTCTGTCCGTATGAACGCACAGATCTCAGAGATGGTAAGAGATAGAGGTTTGACGTGTATGGGACATATGCTTCTTATGTCTGCAGGCAGATCAAGTTTATTTTCAATTTTGGCCACGCCCCCTCCCGCCCCCGCAATTTAGAAAAAACGTCATATCTCCCACAGTTTTGAAGATAGATGGCTTGTTCCTTCTGGACATATTTAGTTATTAGAATAACTTATCGATCCGCCAAAGGAATGAAGAAGATCGGATGAACAGTTTTCGAGTTATGATCAAAAGACAAAATTTCTTGGTACAGAGTATGTTATAGTCGGGCTTGACCGACTTTCTTTCTTGTTTTTAAATAAATTTAATCATTTTTTTTTTAAATAATAGAATAAAAATCACAAATTATCATTAAATTTCGATTTTTATAACAGAACTCAAGGATTACAGTCCCTAATTTGAACTCATTAGCTAACTAGACGAGCAGCTGCTCCTTCATACCCTGGCGCGCGCAACTTCTTTAGAGTGTATCTCCAAAACTATTACTCGGATCGATTTGAAATTTTAGGATAATATTCTAGAGATGTTGTAGAATTTAATAAGACAATAAAAAAAAAACAATTTTTTCAAGCCGCGAAACCCATGTAATCCCTTAACCTTGTTAAAGCTGCGGTACATATTAGAGCTGGAGAAACATCGATGTATTTTCGATGTTTTGAAAGTAAAATGACATCGATGAAACATCGATGTTTTATCATATTTTAAGAATTTACTTGAACCTTCCCAAAGCACTTTTTTATTAAATTATTTATTGTTAGAAATTTGGCACGAACAGTTAAATAATAGATTACAATGATGGTTGATAGTGAGTTGCACAAAATAAATTAAAATGTAGACAAGAGTTCAAACTTATAGCCGGGAGTTACAACTTTTAACTTAAGTCCGACAACGACTTCTTTTCCGACTGACAACTTTATTTCCCTGCTGCTGCTCGCTGACGACTCATGACACGACTGACTTATGAGCAAAAATCACACCGTGATGCGTGTCTAAGGTTACCACTTTACATACATATATTCCGATTCATATATTTATAAAACCATCCTTCCCTTTTTCGCTTAGCCGCTTTAGATCCGTCCGCAATGTCCAAGTTATCCACTCTTCTAACTGTAGCTGTAGCCACTTCGGCTCACTTATAATTTCACACATCACACTTAATTATCTTAGATACTTACTTTGCAAAAATGTATCCATGCTGACGCACACACTCCAATACCCCCGCAATTGATCAAAATCTCGTTTAAGTCACTAAATTATAAGAAATATTATACAAAAATGTTTAAGACATCTTATATCTTAATACCTTTCTTAAAGACGCCAAGTAAATTTAGTAAACAGTATTGTGCCCGTTGCATCGATAGTAGAAAAGCTCTAGTACATATACGAAAGGATTCGTGGGATCCGTATATGTGAGGAACAATTGTCGAGTTTTACAGACTAATGCTGCCTTTGTGCGAACGTCTATAGAGGGCGGAAGCTGCTCAATGTAGTCTGGCCCTGTTAGCCAATTATTGGATAGTAGATCTATTGCGCGACTTCCTCTGGACACAATATCTGCAGGATTCGTTTTTGAAAGGACATGTTGCCAAGTAATGTCGTCTTTAGATTGTTGCAACTCGGAGACCCTATTGGCCACAAAGCAATTCAGCTTGGATGCGTGCATTTTTATCCATTGGAGTAAAATTTTTGAATCCGCCCAAAAATATACATTCTTGACATATTTGTCCAATTTTGTAGCGAATTTCTGCCATGTTCGATCAAACAACACTGCCGCGCAGAGTTCAAGTCCAGGGATAGATTGCACCTTAGTGGGTGCTACTTTGGACTTGGCGACAAGCAATTTCATTTTAACTCCCTCTATAGTTTCCGTTCGAACATATATACAACAACCATACGCTCGTTCTGAAGCGTCGGAGAACCCTTGTATTTCCGATTTGGTTGCATGAGATGTGTGGACAAATCGCGGGATCTGCAAATGCGAAAGATCCTGTAGATCCTGAACTAAATCTTTCCCACGAATGAGTAGTTCGGAGAAAATCGGTGCATCCCAATCGAGTCCAATCGAATACTTCATCTTCGGACGTTGGAATGATTTGAGGAGAACTGCTGCTGAATTTTGTGAGATGCAAGCCAGCCTTTGCCAACAGTTGTACAATGTCATCCTTTTTTCGCTGCAGCTCTTCGACTTCATCTGCTCCGGTCATCGACGTAAAGGTCACTGCGCAAGGTTAATGCCCCCACTGGATGTTCGTTTTCGTGTTCCTCAGCAATGTGGTACAATGCTCTTATGGCGAGAAATGTTGCGGCCGACATCACGTCGGTAACTGTGTTTAATTCAAATGTCTGGATCTCACTCCCTGTCTCAGATCTCCATAAGTGGATACCGTCTGTCCTCCTTGTGCGTGACAAGTTGTCGGTACATCTTCGGGATGTCTCCAGTAAATGCGTGTCGGTTTAGACGGAATGTTAAGAATGTTGTTATTAGGTCTTGTTGAATTGTTGGTCCAACAGCCAATGGTTCATTTAATGATTGGTCTGAGCTACGACGCGCAGCTCTGTGGTATGTAGTGGCCAAAGATTAAGGTAAAGATATTCTTAAATGTAAATATTCATACTGTCTGCTCGCGTTATAAATAGTAGTAGAAATAGTAGTGCATTAGCAAACGCAGCGAAAGAGCGCGATTGTTAAATTCCAAAGTTAAACTCATCATATTGCACTCCAATTAGAATTTGACTCAAAAGTCCAATCACCAACTGTTCTTGCCATGAGATTGAGTGATTATCAGTCAGATCATCCGATAATGCCGTTGGGATCTGACGCCTACGCACGCGGTATCCTATGTCTGCCATTGGTGTGAGCAGAACCGAGATAGTCTAGTTAGGAAAGCTCAAGTCTGGTTAGCCCTTGCAGCAGTGAATAAGTTCTGAGTGGTTTAGTTTAAGATTTTGGTTGGAGTTAAGCGGACGTGTCGCTCAAGACCAACAAATAAAAGCAATTACATAACGTACATGTGCCACGTTGATAATTTTAAAGTGAAAACTCTCTGCCTTTTCCTGGTTCGGAATCAATACAACCGTGTTTACCGCGCTTAGGAATACTTGCAAGGAGGTATATCTTGGTTTTACTTGTGTTTTGTGCTGAGTGGTTAAATATCGAATTTCTTTAATATAGCCCGTGTTGGGGTCACGTTTCCATAACCCGACCCCACCCAACCTTTTCTGTACTTGACGGGATCTCTTTCTATCCATTTGGGCCGAATAATCCAGAGCCAATTCATTGGGATCAGCAAGTGGATAAAATTGCTGCCCCTGGCGGCCACCGCCAACAACCAGCAGCCAGTGGGTGTTACGTAACCACAAAGTAGCTCCCGCTAGTTGGAGTTACATAACCATCCAGAGACCCAAACAGTGCTTGGCGAGGCTCATCGGTATCCATCTCTAAACCATCTACGATATCCAAACCAACCAATTAGCCATATGATCTGAGTGAAGAGTAGCATTTGAGCCAAGAAAGATTATATTATGGCCGTCTAGTTAAAGCCGCACCTCAGCGAGCTTCCTATAAAATCTTGTTGTCACAGACGGCCAATCTTGGTGCGGAATTCTTAATTTGTTAACAGTAAGCGGTCTCATCCTACCGTCCACTATGAATGAGGCGCTCCCTTGTAATGGTTCAAGCCAACTTACATAGTCCATGTGTACCATAGTGACTCTCAAACTGTAATTTTTATTTGCTTTATAATTCTGTTAGAACTATAAAATAATTACGATAGATATATTAAGCCATTTATGAAATTTGTTCAGATAGCTAAAATGAAGTGTTTGGATATCGAACGGGTATGAATTTGAAATTATAGTCCTAATTAGCCATAAACTTATATCGATGTATGCAACCTTTATTCACAGCAACACTTGCCTGCGTCGTCTCTGAGCTCACCGACTACGAGGAGTAAGTTTTTGTAAACAATGCTGTAAGTTTCTTTAAAAACCTAATCAACCATACATCCATTAAGTATTAGTATTGTTAAACCTTTGTATAATTTGTTGTGGGACAAGGCCATTGAAAAGCGCCTAATGTTACATTTGAATACCTCGTTCGAGCACCCAAAACCATTTATTTAAATAGAGTTATCAACCTTGTATAATATTAGCCCTTATTTGAAGTTAGCCTGAAAATGTTAATATACTTTGAATTCACCCTGAATCAATTAAATGAAATCTTGTAATTATTCTACCTGATCATGTTCTAACTTATTAATTTTCGCCCTTAGTAAAGTATGGGAGGTGCGGTCACAACATGAAAGTCTAGAACGAGTTGTAAAAGGGCGCAACAGCCTTGATCGGGCTGATTGCGCAGGTAGGGTGGGTAGAGACATGGGGGCTTATGAACACCAAAGTCCCTGAACACGACAAAACTTAGTTGAGATCCCTATACTCCGTCAGAAATATAATTCATACTTTTGTTTTTACCCCGTCCATAATTTTCCAGTACTATTTATCTTAAAAATGTGCACTTAAATATTATGCTTGTGTGAGTTAGAGTATGTTAAGAGAGGGAAAGTAGAAAGAACCCCCGACACAAACCGGCGAGCTAGCAAGAGCATAGCTAGAAGTGCACGTATCGAAACCCCTTTATACTCAGCTAGTCGAACATCATCTAGATTCAGCAACAGCACACTACATAATTGGCGCCCAAACGTGTGGAGCCCAAGAATATAAATTTGCCCTTCGATGTATATGTCACCAATGCATCAAAATGATTTTGTGGCTAAGCTCCACTATTGCTCTGTCAGTATGAAAATAGTTTTGTTAGTATTTTAATAAGCAGTCATATACGGTTATGTATCAGTGGTTGTTACATATGGAATTTGCGATCCTTATCCAATTATTGGATAAATCGACCTATGTATATTCTGCTGACAGCACATGACTAACTGTGATTGCGAGTTGGAAATATATCTAATTCAATCAAATGACCACAGACTCAGCAAGGGGATAACTATTGATGTTAATTTCGGAATTGGCTGTAATCATTCATTCTCATGAGTATACGGACCAAATTATATTCAATAGCATCACTGCTTTGAGACACAACTGTGGCAACAGTAGTTTACCTTCGGAATTCTGCTCAGATATTGGAATAGCAGTCTTTATTTACATTAAGTAAAGAGTGACCAGATCAGACTTAATACCGAAAGTAAGCTTTCAATAAAATAGTTAAAGTTCACTCAAAGGGGTTCTCACTAAGTAAACCAAAGACTTTCTTGCTGAACAACCGCACCATACCATGCTCGAAAAGGGCGATCACCTTATTATTTTTGCTTTCTAGAAATTCTTATAGAACATAAAATTTAGAATCTCAGTTTCATTCACTAAACGATATTCATTCATTCATTTTAAAAAAAAATTCCTTTTATGCACCAAAATGCCGCTGCAGCATAGCAACGAAGATATAGTTGCAGCTTTAAACGCTGCAGACCCATTCTGTGGCATTTGCCAAGAAATTCTGAAACAGGATCAGTTGATCGCTACTACACCCTGTCTCCATAAATTTCATAAAGATTGTATAACCGACCACTTGAAGAGTGCTCATGAGTGCCCAGTTTGTAAAAAAGAGTGCAATCCAAGCCTATTGGGGTACGAGAGTAATACACTAGCTGCAGAGTTGCACGAAAACGATTATATCGCGTCTAATCCAGTAGCAAATATCACTCAGAGAGGCGCGATGTCTAACCCAAGTACCGATCCACAGGGCAATGGAATGGTATCGAATTTAACATCATTACCTAATAATAGGGGAAAGAAACCAAATAGAGGTAGAGGATACGGTCGAGGAACTACTCCTAAACGAGGAATGCAACTCCGATCACAGGCACAAGCGAGACAGGATTTTTCTGAGCGAAGGCTATCTCTAGGCAGTATCGGAGATAAATCAATTGGCCAAGAAACCAGTGCGAGCCTTACTGGTTACATCCAGGTGGCCTTGCAAGAACAACAAAGAGAAATGATGAAAGATCTCAGCTCCTTTATTAAATCCTCAATTGAACAGGTTATGCAGTCGCAGCTCGCTAATCTCAACATCGTAGAAACTCAGCAACCCCGGGGTTCTTCTCATAATTCTAGTGGCCCCGCGGTAGGTCCATCAACCGAAACAAATTCGCATCATCATGACTTGAGAAGCCCTAGACTCAGTCATTCCGCATCTAGTATTGCTCCAGAAAAGGCAGCCAACATCTTGCTTAGTTGGCGTATAAAGTTCGATGGAGCTAAAGAGTCAATGCATGTGGAGGAATTTCTCTATCGCGTGCGCTCATTGACAACTCAAAATCTTGACGGTAATTACCAATTACTTTGCGATAATTTACATTTGCTTTTTACGGGCAAAGCTAATGATTGGTTCTGGAGTTTCCACAGGAAAAACCACCAATTCAACTGGCAAAATTTTTGTACAGCCTTTCGTCAAAGATTCGATGACGCAAAGGACGATTTCGATCTGTGGGAGTTAATAAGAAAACGTCACCAAAAGGACAACGAATCCTTTGACGATTTTCAGTCTGCGATTGAGGACTTAGTGTCTCGACTATCGCATGAAATAAGTGAACTCAAGCTAATCGACATTTTAAAACGAAATGCTAAGAATGCTCTAAGATATGAGTTGCTACATCTCAAAATTCAAAGTAGAAGCGAACTAAGGGATGAAGTTAGAAAACATGAAAATTTTTGCCGTGACAGCACTCATTTTATCCCAAGACCAAAATTTGGAAAGCAAATTGTATCGGAAATTCTTAGCGAAGGGGAGGAACTTGATGATGAAAGTATCTCGGAGATACGCCGCCAGAAGTTAACTTGTTGGAACTGCGATAAGGCAGGCCATCGATTTGACGACTGTGTGGGAGAAAGACGCGTATTTTGTTACGGATGTGGCGCTAAAAATACGTTCAAGCCCCGTTGCAGCAAGTGTAACCCGTCGGAAAACCGCAAGAAGGATGCGCAAACCAACACCATTTTGTCGCATCCGATCACAAACGCGAACTAGAAGATCCAACTAGTTACTTGTCGAACACCGGTGTGGTGATCGACACCAACTCGGATAATAAACACAATAATGACCCAGCTATATCAATTAAAAATATGAATGTACAAACTCAAACAGATCTAGACTCTACTTTTGAATGTTATAAAGATACTCAACCAATAAACATCGTCTTTCGTCCCAAGCGGTCAACTATCCGTCTGAGAGAATTCTGGAAAAAGGTTAATGAAGTGCGTAAACGTCTTATATCTTCGGTTTTTATGAATTCAGATAACCGACTATATACCGAACTCACGGTCGAGGGCCAACAGTTTACAGCCTTGTTAGATTCCGGAGCTACAATTAGCTGTCTTGGAAATGAAGCAGCTAAAATATTGGCTAAACACCCAAAAGCACGAAAATGCTCGGGCCGTATTAAAACAGCCAGTAATGAAGCTTGTAAGGTAGTGTCTGAGCTAATTGTTCCTATTCAGTTTAGGGAACGTACAAATGACGTTAAGTTCTTTATTGTACCAGATCTCAAACAGAATGTGTATTTGGGAATGGACTTCTGGAAAGATTTTGGATTGCTTACGAATATCCTAGAGGGTACGAAAGTCGTTCATGAGTTGGATGTCGGTACCGAGAATAAGTCTGATGAGATTCCAAAAATGCATACTCTTAGGGATGTGCAGAGACGTCAGTTAGATTCGGTGATCAATATATTTCCATCGTATGAGCGCGAAGGCTTAGGACGAACACATGTTATTGAACATTCTATTGAAATGGAATCTACGGTGCCCGTTAAACAACGTTTCTGGCCAATTTCACCGGCTAAGGAAAAGTTGATGTTCGATGAAGTGGAAAATATGCTGGCCTTAGACGTGATCGAAGAATCCAACAGTTCGTGGAGTAGCAACTGCGTACTCGTCAAGAAAGGCACAAAGAATCGTCTCTGTTTGGATTCTAGGGAAATTAATAAGCACACGCGAAAAGACGCATACCCCTTGCCTCATATTGACGGCATTCTTAGTAGGTTGCCACCAGCAAAATATATAACCGGCTTAGATATGAAGCACGCGTATTGGCAGATACCATTAGAAAAAAGTTCCCGCCATTACACTGCTTTTACGGTACCAAATCGGCCGCTTTTTCAATATAAAGTAATGCCTTTTGGCCTCACAAATGCTGCGCAAACGCTCTGTCGTCTTATGGACCACGTAATACCTGCCAACTTACGCAGTCGCGTGTTTGTTTATTTAGACGACTTATTAATTTTGTCCGAAGACTTTGATTCGCATTTGTTATTATTGCAAGAGGTGGCTGTACATTTACGAAAAGCGAACTTGACCATTAACATAGCCAAGTCGCACTTCTGTATGGAAGAAATTAAGTATTTAGGCTTTATAATTGGTCATGGTCAGCTAAAAACTGACCCCAACAAAATTCGAGCCATTAACGAGTTTCCCATTTCGAAGACGGTGAAGCAACTTCGGAGGTTCCTTGGACTTTCCGGTTGGTATCGCCGATTTATTGATAATTATGCTACGATAAGCTGTCCTTTGACCGAACTCTTGAAAAAGCATCGACCTTTCTCCTGGACACCAGCTGCGGAAGAGTCATTTAATAAACTTAAAGATTGTCTGACCTCAGCTCCGATTCTGTCCACTCCAGATTTTAATAAACCTTTTGTTTTGGTATGTGACGCTAGTACGTTTGGGTTAGGCTGCGTTTTAGCGCAGGTAAATGAGAAAGGTGAAGAGTTACCTATAGCCTATATGTCCGAAAAACTTTCCAAGGCACAGAAAAATTACTCTATCACAGAGCTTGAATGTCTGGCCGTTATAAAAGGAATCAAAAAATTCCGAGCCTACGTAGAGGGCCAGGACTTTCAAGTTATAACGGACCATGCTTCATTGTTATGGCTTATGAAGCAGAAGGACTTGACAGGGCGATTAGCCCGTTGGGCAATTAAACTGCAAGGGTTTTCCTTCAAAATCTCTCACCGAAGCGGAGCTCAAAATGTGGTTGCGGATGCACTTTCCCGCCAAAACGAACTCAACGCAGTTGAACTCGATGAACAAGGTCCCATTGTTGACTTAAAATCTGATGAGTTCAAATCGCAGGAGTATTGTGATCTGTTAGACCAAATTCGTGCCAACCAATCCAAGCTACCTGACTTAAAAATTGAAAACGGTTTCGCATACAAGAGAACCGAGCCTGCCACAAGTGATCGAAACAGTGACAAGTCAACCTGGAAGCTTTGGGTGCCTCCTGGCCTCACTAAAGATATAATTTCTAGAGCTCATGATCCCCCAAATGCCTCACACAGTGGCATAGCGAAAACCATAGACAAGCTAAAAAGGTATTTATTTTGGCCAAAGATGGTTAAACAAATAAGAGAATATATCTCGGATTGTGATGTTTGTCACCAAACAAAAAGCCCAAACATAGTTTTAAAACCGCCAATGGGCAAGCCAATGGTTTCCGAAAGACCATTTCAGAAGCTATATATGGACCTGTTAGGGCCATATCCTCGTTCAAAAGCGGGAAATATTGGTTTATTGGTTGTCGTTGATCATAACACCAAATTTCATTTCCTTTGCCCCTTGAAAAAGTTCACCTCAAACAAAGTTTGTGAATTTTTGGAAAACACGCTTTTTTGTACATTTGGAGTACCCGAAAGTATATTGACTGATAATGGGTCTCAATTTGTATCGGGTATCTTTAAGGCATTCCTGACTAGGTTTGGAGTATCTCACATTTGCACGGCTATTTATTCGCCACAAGCTAACGCGAGTGAGAGACTGAACCGTTCTATTTTAGCCGCGATACGAGCTTATGTGGGTAATGATCACACGAATTGGGATAAGAAATTACCAGAAATTAGTGCAGCCTTAAGATCTAATATCCATCGCAGCACCGGATTTTCCCCATACTTCTTAGTATTTGGGCAAAATATGGTCTTAAACGGAAAGGACTATGAGCTGCTCCGACGATTAGAATTACTATCCGAGGATACTAGAATTGACCAGCAGAGCGCACTACAAGTTATACGACAAGCCGCTCAACAAAAGATAGCCGAATCACACGAACATAATGCTAATGTTTACAACTTGCGTAGTCGCAGTTTACAACTTAAAGTAGGTGATTCCGTCTATGCTCGGAACTTCTGTCAGAGCAACGCTATCAAGAAATTTAGCTCTAAATTAGCCCCTGTTTTTATACCCGCTGTGGTTACACGTAAAGTCGGGGCATCTTATTACCAATTAGCCAATGATATGGGCAAGAACATAGGTGTATATCATCTAAAAGATATACAGACTAAAGCATAACAAATCATCGCCTTTTTCAGTTAAAGCCGTAGTAGTAATTACTAGACGTCTTCAACTGCGCTGTAGTGGCCAAAGATTAAGGTAAAGATATTCTTAAATGTAAATATTCATACTGTCTGCTCGCGTTATAAATAGTAGTAGAAATAGTAGTGCATTAGCAAACGCAGCGAAAGAGCGCGAGTGTTAAATTCCAAAGTTAAACTCATCATATTGCACTCCAATTAGAATTTGACTCAAAAGTCCAATCACCAACTGTTCTTGCCATGAGATTGAGTGATTATCAGTCAGATCATCCGATAATGCCGTTGGGATCTGACGCCTACGCACGCGGTATCCTATGTCTGCCATTGGTGTGAGCAGAACCGAGATAGTCTAGTTAGGAAAGCTCAAGTCTGGTTAGCCCTTGCAGCAGTGAATAAGTTCTGAGTGGTTTAGTTTAAGATTTTGGTTGGAGTTAAGCGGACGTGTCGCTCAAGACCAACAAATAAAAGCAATTACATAACGTACATGTGCCACGTTGATAATTTTAAAGTGAAAACTCTCTGCCTTTTCCTGGTTCGGAATCAATACAACCGTGTTTACCGCGCTTAGGAATACTTGCAAGGAGGTATATCTTGGTTTTACTTGTGTTTTGTGCTGAGTGGTTAAATATCGAATTTCTTTAATATAGCCCGTGTTGGGGTCACGTTTCCATAACCCAACCCGACCCCACCCAACCTTTTCTGTACTTGACGGGATCTCTTTCTATCCATTTGGGCCGAATAATCCAGAGCCAATTCATTGGGATCAGCAAGTGGATAAAATTGCTGCCCCTGGCGGCCACCGCCAACAACCAGCAGCCAGTGGGTGTTACGTAACCACAAAGTAGCTCCCGCTAGTTGGAGTTACATAACCATCCAGAGACCCAAACAGTGCTTGGCGAGGCTCATCGGTATCCATCTCTAAACCATCTACGATATCCAAACCAACCAATTAGCCATATGATCTGAGTGAAGAGTAGCATTTGAGCCAAGAAAGATTATATTATGGCCGTCTAGTTAAAGCCGCACCTCAGCGAGCTTCCTATAAAATCTTGTTGTCACAGACGGCCAATCTTGGTGCGGAATTCTTAATTTGTTAACAGTAAGCGGTCTCATCCTACCGTCCACTATGAATGAGGCGCTCCCTTGTAATGGTTCAAGCCAACTTACATAGTCCATGTGTACCATAGTGACTCTCAAACTGTAATTTTTATTTGCTTTATAATTCTGTTAGAACTATAAAATAATTACGATAGATATATTAAGCCATTTATGAAATTTGTTCAGATAGCTAAAATGAAGTGTTTGGATATCGAACGGGTATGAATTTGAAATTATAGTCCTAATTAGCCATAAACTTATATCGATGTATGCAACCTTTATTCACAGCAACACTTGCCTGCGTCGTCTCTGAGCTCACCGACTACGAGGAGTAAGTTTTTGTAAACAATGCTGTAAGTTTCTTTAAAAACCTAATCAACCATACATCCATTAAGTATTAGTATTGTTAAACCTTTGTATAATTTGTTGTGGGACAAGGTCATTGAAAAGCGCCTAATGTTACATTTGAATACCTCGTTCGAGCACCCAAAACCATTTATTTAAATAGAGTTATCAACCTTGTATAATATTAGCCCTTATTTGAAGTTAGCCTGAAAATGTTTATATACTTTGAATTCACCCTGAATCAATTAAATGAAATCTTGTAATTATTCTACCTGATCATGTTCTAACTTATTAATTTTCGCCCTTAGTAAAGTATGGGAGGTGCGGTCACAACATGAAAGTCTAGAACGAGTCGTAAAAGGGCGCAACAGCCTTGATCGGGCTGATTGCGCAGGTAGGGTGGGTAGAGACATGGGGGCTTATGAACACCAAAGTCCCTGAACACGACAAAACTTAGTTGAGATCCCTATACTCCGTCAGAAATATAATTCATACTTTTGTTTTTACCCCGTCCATAATTTTCCAGTACTATTTATCTTAAAAATGTGCACTTAAATATTATGCTTGTGTGAGTTAGAGTATGTTAAGAGAGGGAAAGTAGAAAGAACCCCCGACACAAACCGGCGAGCTAGCAAGAGCATAGCTAGAAGTGCACGTATCGAAACCCCTTTATACTCAGCTAGTCGAACATCATCTAGATTCAGCTACAGCACACTACAGGTAAGAGACTCTGGCCTTAAAACACAGTGATGTGGGATAAAGAAATGACGTTTATCGACCTCTACATTTTTTGAGAGGGACATATGTCCTAGAGACTCATGTTTCATCATGAAATCTACATATGCCTTTTTTAGTTGTTGATCACGATCAAGTCCGCGTTGGAGTGATTTTAATCTTGTCAGTGCACTCCTGTGTGAGCTTTCAATTCCATTAGGAGTCACTTTGAATAGCAACCTGGCCTGTATCCTGCCTTCCTGTCGAGTGGTGGCTGTTTGGCGAAAATGATCTTCCGCGAACTGTTCTTCTTCTGAGTATTTTCTTACATTTGTTTTGGTGTGTTGAATTTCCCAAAACGATTTAGTGACGAAGGGAGTCCTCATTTTTTGTGAAGTGACATCGTTGTGGCTGCCTTGCAGGGCAGCTTCTATGATTTCCGAAGACAATCCATCCGTATGTGGTGTTCAAAAGAATGGACATGTCGTCGCCGAGAGTTATCTTGCCTTCTTGAATAGCATCAAAAAATTCTTTAGTGTTAATCAGAAGGTGAATTTTATTAGGCTGAAAGAATTGAGGATCACCTAACTCATCATTAGATGGAAAATTCAAGCATTATATATCATATCTTTGTGCAGGCTGTGTCGCACAAAGGGC
>JAWNNO010000888.1:0-10060 GCA_035044985.1 Lordiphosa fenestrarum | reverse complement strand
AGTTCGTTAACGAAGCTTACAAAGTGGTCAACTCAAATTAAAAGGTTTTTTTTGCTTTCTGGAAGTGAACTTGAAATAAAATCAATACAAAAACAATTAAAATTTTGAATAATTTAGTTAATGTGTGTGGCTGGCACTTAAGCATTATCAATTAGAATGCCTTATAATTGAAGTGTGCCCATGGCAGACTTAAGTTTCTCCCGCACCTCTGCACAGAATAACACACTCACAGGCACACACTCATGTGTGTGTAGCAGCTGCCGCGGCTATCAATTAAGTGTAATACGTTGTAGTCGTAAAACGCACAAGCGTTTTGTAGACAAACCATAAAAAGCAACAACTACAAGTGCAATCAGAATTACAGGAGGTAGGCGCATGCCATAAACAGCGCTCAGCTGTCACATTACATTATCTTCGCATTACAAAAGCCGAGTGCCCAATTTTATTGCAATCTCGCTGGTAAATCAAAACACTTCACACTCTGATGCCATACACAAACAGAACGACCGGCGGACGGGCAAACAAGTTGCTCAAAGCCTCCGGCTCACCTCGTTGCGCCCAGCGCGCTCTGTGCGTTTCAATTGAAAATCCGCATCAGCCATTAATAGGCCCATAGAATAGATAATTGGCCATAAAGCTCATCTGTCGCCGCTGCTGGTCAGGCATATTAAAATATTGTTTGCCGTTGTCATTGTCATATTTGGCTGTATAGTTTCTACATATGGCATCTGTTGTCTCATTTGCCTCAAACCGACTTATTTAACGAGAATAATGATTTGTGAACAGGCATTTTGGCTTCAACTAAGGCCTAATGAAAACAAATAAAGACGATTATGAATGAAAACATCAGAAGCCAGTCAAGTGCCGTGTATGACTTAAGGCAGTGACTGCAGTGAGTCAAAGTAATTAGGAAATTGAATTCCGGATTTCAAGCATTGCACAGCATCTGCGACAATGAATTGTTCTCTCATTTTGACATTGGAGCCAAGTTATCAGTTGAAATGTTGTAAGTTGGCCTGTTTGTGTAATTCGAGAACAGTTTTAGTAGCAATATTTTACAAAAAGCTGAGACGGAAGACCACTCATGTAGAATACGCATGCAAAAGGTAGAGAAGGGTACCAATTGTATTTGTAATTTTCTGATATTCCTAGAAAACGAAACGAACGATGCTCAATTAATACAAGAGCAAGAGCGAATCGTCAGAAATCTGCTCAGACTTCGCAACAATCTCAACTGTGGCGCGATAAACAAGTGATTTACATCTGCATAGTCGCAGGAGCAGGCGTGCAATCGACACCAGCAATTTTGCTGCACACATTTTTCCGAGAACGTCCCTGAGACTTAGCAACAAGCTCAATTGTGAAACGATGAATAAATGAAACTGGCGTCCAAGTAAAGATCTGCAGGTACTCCGGAGCTGGTAAGCAATCGACACCAGCAATTTACTATGGATATCGTATTCCAGAGAGCTGCCGGTATTGCGAAGCGATGAATGAGTTAAACTGTGGACCAGCTTTGGATCTTTGGAGCAGGTCAGCAATCGACACCAGCAATTTATTACGAAGCCAGGCAAAAGCGGCACAGCGGCTCCATCAAAAATTTCAAACAGTTCAAAAAATGTGTGAAAAAATGGAACTAAACAAAAATATACTTGGGGTTAACTTATCATGCAGACTGGTTAATAGAAGGGTGGTGTAAATCAATCGGCCTAGAAAATTGCCAAACTTCAGAAATTCTCAGATGACAACTGGTGATGGTAACAAAATCGCGAAATTTGGTCTATAATTAGATTATTATGAAAACACCCGGGTGGTACGTGTGGTTGAGATCGACCTATATAATGAGTTTTAAATTATGACTAAGATTTGATAGATGGCAATTATGAAAGAAGCCTCTCTACTGTGTATTTTTAGTGCTAAAGATTTGGTTATGAATGATTTTTTGATTCATTTATTTAAATCTTACTCACTTTAATTGATTAATCGTAAAAAAAGTGCCTAACTGGAATTAAAAATCGTAACTTTGTTTGAATTTTTTCAACATGCAAACACAGAGTTCTTGAGCGCCATCTCACTTTACTATAACCCGAATGCTCACGGAAATCACAAAGCCGGGAGATTAATAGTTTAACCCTTTGTAATAGAAGCATCTTAGTAATGAAAGTTCTATAGAAAACTAATTTTTTGTTGTGAACGCAAACGAACCATTGAAAATTAGCGAAGTACACAAAAATTCAGATCAAAAATTCAACCGATATCTGAAAAGCATGAGGCTAACTCATCGACTCTGACTACAACAGGCTGTGGATCGGGGCATTGCTGGCCGGACTGGCAAATAAAAATCCCCCACCGAGTCGAAGTCGCTATTAGTTTATTTTGTAATTTTGTTTATTCTTTCTTTGTTACGCAGCCTTAGTAAATAAGCCCTTTTATAACGTGTTTACAAATTTGTCGACATTCTTGTCGACCATTAATAAATAAATATTGATCTACTGTTATTCTTTTAAGAATTAGTTTTAAATTTTCGCAGTTTACCAAACAACTAAAACACTCTTTTTTTCGACTCTCTTCTTGGGGAACCCTAATCTAGAATATTGCCAAAACAACTGCTATTTGGTGCTCCACATGTGCAAATATATGCTCTCAAAAACTCTCAATCGCTATGTTTTGCTTTGCAGCTGCTTGCCTAAAGCTTAAGCATCAACACATCAGAAAACAGAGAGCTGTAATTGTTCAGACATTATTTCTCTTGAAGCAAGTTTTTTCTCAAGAATTTTTACCTTCAGAGCTATTAAATTCATAAAGTTTGATTTTAGCTTTGACTTGTTGACTTAGGGCCAATCTTCTAATTAGCTGCTTTGTGTCACTTACACTTAGAATTAGCTCCATTTGAAGGTTTATGAAACATATAGCTCTATATAGAAGATTAGAAATCGCCCCTTAAGTGAATAAATATAAGAAAATGGTCGAGGAAAAGCAAAATCTTAGGTTAATTAGTTGTATAACATTTACTCAGAGGGATATAAATAAACAGCAAGGGTATATAAAAACCGGTGGACCCATCCACTAATATTAATATTTTGTTCATATGTTGATACTTTAATGTTTATCTTTGGCCATACATCTGTTAAATAGAATATAAAAAAAAAACAAATACAAATACATTAAATTAGAGTATTTGTTCTATGAATTTAATTCTTTATTTACCTTTGTTATCTATTGGTTTATATAGGCTTTACTTGGCTGCCTCTGACTCTCATTCCAGCAGTTTGTAAGCCCAGCAACACAATAATGTATGTATATTCGAACATACAGTTTGCTTTCAAGAGCAAAACCGCAAACACGATAACAACATTGCGCACAGGTGTCCCCTCAGGGCAAACACTTGCTTCAAGTGATTAGTTCACGAACTGTGGCTAATGCTACTTGCCAAATGTTTGTGCGCTAATTATTTGGTGTGCTCTTGTGTGAGCTTTAAAATGAGGTGAATTTTCGGCTGTTGTGGGCTAACTATTATAGAATGAATGGAGGCCTACAAAAAAGCCTATCAAAATCAGCTTAAACTTTTGTAGGCATAAAATGTATATTATCGGTAAGCCCAAATGGACACTGCCAAGTACTGTTAATACCAAATACTTCACACTAGTATAAGCGGCCAAAAATGGTAGTAGAAGGCTTGTTAATAAATGACACTTTTCTAACAAAAAAAAAAAAATCTAAAAAAAAAATGTATTTCAAATGTATTTTAAAATTTTTCTTGAGTGTGTTTGGAAAAAAAAATTTGTTGCCTTTTCACTGCCCAAAGGGGCCAAGTCAAGCAACTCTCAATCTTTTGGCTTGTGTGCTTCTAATTTACGCAAAAGCGATACGCCGAATCCGAACGATTTGAGAAGCATTTCATGGCTGATTACTTCACAGCTGGCGCCAGCAGCCGGCGAGGTTGACAGGGGTGATAGTTTTTTAAAGAACAAACTTTTTCATTAGATGTCTACAATAACAATAATATAAGTGCACGTATTTAAGGCATTGATTTTGTATATAGGGGCAGCTCGAATGCATGCTGATTTTGTGATTTTTATGTTTTGATGCAACCAATCATCAATCTTTTCCGGGATCGGATCAAGGACATCCGGGATTACCCTGTTTTCAATCCCGTCCCGGATTGATTTCTTTTTTCAGGGTACGCTCTGGTTCTTAGTACCGTCGGCAAACAACCAATTCCAGTTACCAAGGCAGAGTACAGAAGATTTAAGTGTTAAGCTAAAATTTATATATATATTTCCGAGGTCAAGTTATTCTTTGACTATGCTACTTTGTAAATCAGACAACATTAAAAATATATTAAGATGGAAAAGCTAGTAAAGGTGTAGATTTGAAAAAGCTTACAATGTTGAGATGGCCAGGCCGCTATCAATGATATCGAAAGCTATAATGATATGTTCCGAAATATGATGTACAATTTCAAAATTCGTCTAGATGTTTGTTAAGGCTGTCGTATCTTAAAATGAAACTTTACGTTCATAAGTCGTACGTTTTAAGCTATTTTTGTTTTTTTCACAATTTGGAAAAGTTGTAATTCCGATATAAAACCAGCTAATCGTTGTTTTGCTTTGGCCTAGCAGTTCACACGAAATTTGCAAAATTCAACCGTTCATCCGATTGAAACATTGGGGATTGGTTAAACGCTTGCCGGTTAAGGTTTCTAATTTGACGTAATAGGGGGAAAATGGACCAAAAACCGCGAAATTTGCAAAAAATTATACCGATCATCCGATTGCGATGAAATTTTACGGAATGGTTGGACGCTTGCAAGCGAAAATTTCTAAGGTCCAAAAATCCGCGAAATTTCTAAAATTGTCATATATCTATGAAAGCGCTTAAAGCTTAGATTAAAGTCCAGCCGTGGGTAAATGGACGACGCAGATTGAACGGTTGAATTTTGATATTTTTCATTGGAGCTTATGAAGATTTCATAGACCGCAAACTGTCAAAAAAGCCGCGACATTAGCAAAGTTACAGTTAAAACTTTAATTTTCTAACAATGCAAAGGACCCGGGCGACGCCGGGTATTCAGCTAGTATTATATAAAAAGCATTGTATATGAATTTAGATTCAAAATTACTATTTCTACGACTTGAAGTCAGTTGATTAGAAAGAGTGCGAAGAATCTGAATTGGTACTTCGAGCAGGGTGAAGAATCCCAAAAATAGAATGGTTTTTTTGGCATGTTGCAAGTGCAGGTTGAAGTTTTAAGGGTAGTTACCAGCCACCATTTTGTGCAGTTTGTCTATTTTATTAAATTTAATTATTACACCTAGACCTAAGTGAAGTGAGAATGAGGCTGATGTGTACCCTCTCCCACTAAGCTATTCCGCTTTAACATCATAAAAACTAGTACATGAAATGAATCGAACCAAGCCGATTTCTTTAACGGCTTTCAGTTCGATTCAGCATTTGCATAAACATTTTGATTTGTTTTCCGGTTTGCCTTACTTGCATCCCTGGCTAATGGTTCGAATTGAATGACAATAAATTAGAAGAAAGATAAAAGCGGATAGCTTACTTGGGAATACCAAGTAAATATCTGAACGTTTAGCAATATTTTATATTCACCTAAAAACATTCAAGAATGGTAAAATTCTCGCAATGCGAATTGAATCATTAAAACAGTCTTAGCAATTGTGTCCTCACCCTGTTAGACTCCAAACCATTTCCATAGAGGCCGCTGGCTCTGCAGGGCTTACATACAAACAAGAGGGCATGTTTGCTTCTTCAAACAATTTATAACTTTGTTTGCATTGAATCATTTTGATATGAGATATAAACTGGTCCACATTTATTTGCTCATAAAACCCATTATTTTAAGGATATTTCCATCAGCCAGTCAATCGAAGGCCATTGCTGATGACTGAACAACAGGCACTTAGGACAATTCCAATGTGAATGCAAATGCCAAATGCTGCTGAGTAAACACTACGTATGCGTAATATTCAATTAATTTGCTTTATTCCATTGCAGCAAAGTCAATTAAGAATTTAGTGCAATTGAAATGGCATTTGTCCGTTCGTTAGCTTGCATTATTAGAGCTTGAACTTTGACAGCAGCCAACAAGTTCTCTCGGCTAGATGAAATATGCACCCATGAGTTCACGTAGTAACAAGAAACGAAAACTTTAATTGTAAGCAACTCAGCCATGTCTCCCTCTCGCTCCCCCAAATGCGGTTGCTTGGCAAACTAATTAAAAGTTGAGCGATTTTCTCCAGTCGCTGACAGCTTTCATTAAAGTTTTTCCAGTTTTAATTCATTTGCATTCTAAACTGCTGCAGTGGCAGGCACAGCTTTGGCTTCAATTTTTAATACCATTTCTTGTTTAGTTCATTTGAAGGAGATTCTATTTCGGTTTTATTTACTCTAGCATAATCCTCGCTTGGCCCACTTGGGTCCATTGGGTTTAAATTATAAGATAGAATTTCTAAGTTGGGACTGAGGAGGAGGAGGAGGAGCTCCGTTGAAGCATGCACAAATCTGTCACGCATACGCACTGTGAGCCCAAATATTTTTTTGTCTTATCGCTCTTTTCCTCTCTCTCTCTCTCTCTCTGTGTTGCCCTAAGCAGGCTTTTGGCAAAAGTTCACTTTGCAACTTTTGCGCTTTTTGTTTGCTTTTCATTGCCAAATCCTTTTCTGCCGAAGCATTTCCAACTTGGCTTTTTAAATCGTCTGTTTCGGTAATTCTGTAGCTGTTTCACTGTTTTCTCAATTGACAGGCCGAAAGGAATCCAAATGGAAAGCGCATTTAGTTGGGATTCTGTGTTATTCTTGCCTCGTCTCACATCAAACCATGCACCTGACTGGCCGCACCCTCGTCGAATAACAATATTCCATCTTTTCAGCCGCTTTACAAGTGTGCTGATTTGCATACTTTTCCAACTATTTTGCATATGCCGTGTGTTGCTTTTTTCCATTTGTGGCTTGGCTTTTGTACATCTCCCGCTGAGTGGTGAATGAAGACCCATAAAAGGGGTCATGACAGGCACAAATGAGCAGACAATTCAGCTCTCAAGTGCAGACGCACACAGCAGGAGCACACGATTGGCAAAGGTTCGCCCTCAAAATGGCAACCAGGCCAGATTCCAATGGCAGACAGTACAATTTGAAGGCATTAAGTGACAAGTCCAGAACCAGGCTATATGGCCATTAATTGCGACGCGCCATGCCAACCGCAAAAACCGAGGCCGAAACCAGAACAATGAAGGGTCGATTGTGGGCAACGAAATGGGTAAAACCGCATTTCTCGTTGGTAAGTAAGTAGGTGGCAAGTGTGCTAGGAATAGGGGTGCGGGTGGGTGTGCATCGAAATAGACAAAATGTCACAGACCAACAGAAATCTGTATTAGTGAGGTTTTTGGGGCTTTAAGAATTTGAAGCAGAAACTTTAAAAATCGTCTGTTTATTAATTTCAATCTCTCAATGGAAAAATGATAATGCATTTTACTGTTTAGACCTTGAAAAACCCCCATTTATCACACTTAACATGAATTTAAGCTATACTTTCGTCAGAACTCAATAAATCACCACCAATCAAAGAAATCTACACAGTTGATGATGTTGAAAGATTATTAAAATGATAAATGAGGTTAGGTTGCAATGGCGAAGAGCGACAAGTCACTCTCCCACATAGTCTCAAAGGTGATCTTCAATACAAAACCATTGTGTGGACAGCAAGCACTTAATTTGAGCTGGAATCTCTAGTTCAAATGTCTCCAAGAGGTGGAGCAGGTGGTTTTGATCAAGTAACCTAGAACACAGAAGATGCTACTCCGTTTACTCTTCCTGATATATCTTGTACTTAGACAGAAAACAAAAAACAAAAAACTGAGTGACAGCCATGGAAATCAATTTTAAATAAAATTTTTAATGTGAATTTAATGTCTGTAAAATTTTGCCTGCTTTCATACTGATAAAGTCATTACTCTTGAAAAAATTACCAGCAGAAGTAGGAGACAAATCGGTCTCAATCGAAATGAACAGGCTAAGAAGCTGCAATCTAAAAACTAAAAATACTTATGGTATATAGAAAAGAAGTTGAAGTCGTAAGGTAAGCAAGCCAACGAAATGGGTTAGAAATTTACAAATACTTTTAAAAAAGAAAGTACAGAGCTCGCAACATATCCTATGCATTTGTATACATTATGGAATTCCAAAAGATTTATGATGTGCATACCATTTTAAGTTAAGTAAAATATATTTAAAAATCAAAGTGTAACTGTTTTAATTAACGGTTTTCTACAAAATAACAATGAGAGTTATATTTATATTAAAAGTCCTAGTATTTTGTCAAATAAGGATCTGATTTAGTTTTAAATGAACACCACTTAAAACAAATAAACATTTTATTTTAAATAAATATGAAAGGAGTTGGATGTCGCTTTGACACATATTTGAATTAAATATTATTCCACTTTAGTTAGTAAAGTCAAATAAAAGAATATGGGAAAGTTTACTTCTTTAAAGAGGTTCACATTGAAAACAAAAAAGTTTTTCTTACTAAGACTATTTTGCTAACCTTACTTTTCTATGGCAGCTATACTATATAGATGTCTGACTTCGACCAAACTTGGCAGAATCTTGAAGAAGCATAGAAAACTAGTAAATTCGGAGTTTGGAGAACAAAAAAGCCTTTTTCACTAGAACTAGTTTTTCCACCGATCGTACATATGACAGCTATATGTTATAGTCATCCGATCCAACCGGTTCCGACAAATGTGCAGCGTTTTTGTTTGGACGGACGGACGGATAGGGCTAAATCAACTCAGCTCTTCATGCTGATCAAGAACATATAAACTATATGTGGTCAGAAATGCTTCATTCTTTGCATTACAAACAATTGGACAATTTTGATATACCCTCTGCAAGGGTACACAAATTGAAAGATTTGATTTAGATCTTTTCTGCTCAAATCCACCACTTGGTGATTTAAAACAGACAACATTTCATAATTTTAATTATTTAAATCTTTTCAAAAAGATGAAAAATATCACTTGTAAATCTAAATAAATTCATTCTGTTGATTTAATTCAATGATAGAAATCTTTTAGATTTCAAATCATAATATAATTAAATATAATTGTGCCAAACTAATTATTTAACTACATAAAACCGTCATCAATGATTTGCGGAAGATTTAAATCTAACTGATTTAAAGAAAATTGAATTCGATCGCTGCTATTTACAATCAGGCTGTGAATGAATCAAGAATTAATCTTGATAAGATTGATTCATTTACAGCTCTGATATTCAAAATAATATATTTTTTTTGAATCGTCGTTGACGTACAATGCGCAGTGCGTTCAAGTGGCCCATGCGACACCAAGCCGATGCTTGTTACGCGCGATCCCTAGGCAATATAGCAGCCCACCTCCCACCCGACCGACCGAGGGGCGCAGCCACCAACGTGCGACACGAAAAACGGAAGAAAAATTATTAAATAATGTTAACTACGGGCTAGATTTGTTAAAATAGAGGTTTTTCAAGCGGGAAGCGAAAGCTCCGAGTCTAAGCGGATTATGCAAAAAACGATCCAGAGATAGAAGGGGACAAAGTAACGGGACGATCTACTAGAAACTCTGATATATAAAATTTAACAATTTTTTTTAATAAATTTCAAAATAAAGTGTAGACATTTATTAACGAATTCCATATTTAACCCTAAATCAATGGTGAAAATATTAAAGTCAAACTGTTAATATTAAAATATCAGAACATTTTTCCCTGAGTGTACCAGAAGTGATATGTTTTCCCTTTTGTATCGTAATACGTTTTAATGTTAATACCAGGGCTGCAAACCCAAAAAATTTCGTGGATCTCCGGCTCCCTGGTTCGAACCAAAATTTACCAATGGTTCAGGTTCAGAATTTTGAGGTTCAAGATTTTTGGGCCAAGGTTTTGGTTCGAACCTTGGTACAGCCAATATATATATAGTATATAGCATGTATATAGCATAGCATGTCTATAAAGTAATCGACCTAAAACCGACATAAACTGTTAGGGAATTGTCTCGA